>CAJHNH020001660.1:0-152487 GCA_905116865.2 Candidula unifasciata | reverse complement strand
CTTTACAGATGGGCAGGGACAAGTATACAGAGCACAGTCAGCTTGTGGTACCCAAAACATATAGACAGCAGATTCTCCAGATGGGACACACTATAGCCTATAGTGCCCACATGGGAATTCATGCAATGACACAACGCATTGCCTGTCATTACTTTTGGCCAGGTATGTCAGCAGATATCATGCGTTGTCAAATCCTGTCCGGAGTGCCAGAAGGTAGCTCCCAAAGGCAGGAATGCACCAGTCGGACTGGGGGAAACCCCTGTCACCTCCACACCTTTTGAAAGGGTTGCGGTCGATATGGTGGGACCACTTCCTCTCACAAAGAAGAAGAATGCTTACATATTGACCTTGGTGGACTGTTGTTCAGGTTATCCGGAGGCAATTGCACATCGGAAGATTGACAGTAAGACTGTGGCAAAGGCATTGATGAGCATTTTCACAAGAGTGGGATTCCCTTCGCAGATACTGACAGACAATGGATCTAAAGGTAAAATAATGGAGGAGTTGTTCCAGATAATCAAGTCTCAACACATTTGCACCAGTCCATACCGACCCCCAAGCGGACGGCCAGAATGAGCGGTTCAATGGAACGTTGGTATCGCTTCTGAGAAGATTAACCCAGGAAAAGCCAGAGAGGTGGGACGAGTATCTGTCTGCAGCACTATTCGCCTACCGGGAAGTACCCAATGCATCTACTGGATTTCCACCTGCGACCTTGTTGGTATTTGGAAGACACATTTCTGGACCATTGGCCATTCGCAGGAAGACATGGACAGACGAAGGGGCAGATGATTCCTTGAAAACCATATCACAGTATGTGCAGGAACTCAAGGAAAGGTTAAAGCTAGGGTGGGACCTGGCTAAAGAGAATTTGATTCGTGCACGTAAGAGGTTCGCTGCACATTTCAACCGGAAGACGAAGGAACGATGTCTTGAGGTTGGAGATAGGGTTCTTTTGCTGCTACCCTCAGGGAAGTTTAAGTTAGAACTAGCTTGGGGAGGCCCTTATACGTTGGTAGTGGTATGTGGATATGTGCGGGTGTGGCGTAGCTGCATGTTTGTCTGTGTGTGTGTGTCTGTCTGTTTGTGTGTATCTATGCTGTGTCTGTAGGTGTTTCTGTGTGTGTCTATGCCTGCGTATGCCTGTGGCTGTGTGTTTCTCTGTGTGTTGTTTCGTGTGTATTTGTATGTTCAAATGTTTGATGTGTGTGTGTGTGTGCGTCTGCATGTGTGTGTCTGTGCGAGTATCTGTGCGTCTGTGGGTGTGTTAGAATGTGTTTGTGTCTGTCTCTGTGTGTCAGTGTGTGTGTGTGCCATTATGTGTCTGTAGGTGTGTATGGCCGCATGCGTATATGTGTCTGTCTGTGGCTGTGCGTGGCTTTGTATGTATCTGTGTGAGTCTCTATCGGTGTGTCTATTATATTATGTCTGCGTGTCTCTGCTTGTGTAGGATTATGCCTCTGTGTGCGTATGTCTGACTGTGCGTGTCTGTGTGTGTATATCTGTGTATGTGTGGGTGTTGTGTATGTCAATGTGTGTGACTGTTTCCCTGCCTGCGTGTGCGTATGTGTCCCCGTGTGTGTGTGCCCGTGACTGCATGTGTGTGTGTCTGTATGTGTCTGGATTGTATGCGTGTGTCATTTAGAGCGTGTGTATGAGTGTATGTATGTATGTTTGTAAGTATGTATGTATGTATGTATGTATGTATGTATGTATGTATGTATGTATGTATGTATGTATGTATGTATGTATGTATGTATGTATGTATGTATGTATGTATGTATGTATGTATGTGTGTGTGTATGTATGTGTGTGTATGTATGTATGTATGTATGTATGTATGTATGTATGTATGTATGTATGTATGTATGTATGTATGTATGTATGTATGTATGTATGTGTGTGTGTATGTATGTGTGTGAGTATGTATGTATGTATGTATGTATGTATGTATGTATGTATGTATGTATGTATGTATGTATGTATGTATGTATGTATGTATGTATGTATGTATGTATGTATGTATGTATGTATGTATGTATGTATGTATGTATGTATGTATGTATGTATGTATGTATGTATGTATGTATGTATGTATGTATGTATGTATGTATGTATGTATGTATGTATGTATGTATGTATGTATGTATGTATGTATACATGCATGTATGTATGTATGATGTATGTATGTATGTATGCATGTATGTATGTATGTATGTATGTATGTATGTATGTATGTATGTATGTATGTATGTATGTATGTATGTATGTATGTATGTATGTATGTATGTATGTATGTATGTATGTATGTATGTATGTATGTATGTATGTATGTATGTATGTATGTATGTATGTATGTATGTATGTATGTATGTATGTATGTATGTATGTATGTATGTATGTATGTGTGTGTGTGTGTATGTATGTATGTATGTATGTATGTATGTATGTATGTATGTATGTATGTATGTATGTATGTATGTATGTATGTATGTATGTATGTGTGTGTGTGTGTGTGTGTGTGTGTGTATGTATGTATGTATGTATGTATGTTGTCAGGGTTCGCCCTGCTATGGGACAGTTCAGGATGATGATGATAAATCTTGTCATCGTACCCTGCGACCCTTAGTGACACTCAATACGTGCATACACACGTAGAAACGAGCATGAGCGGACTTCGCACGGGTGTGCACATTTTGGACCGGACGCTGAACGCTGGCTTGGGGGGACTGCTAGGAAACTGGACGTGGGACGAGAGTGGATTTTTGACTGACCGTTTGTTTTGACTGGAAGATAGGTACCAGCGTAGTGATTAGCTGTAACGTGTTCTGTTCATAGTTTCATGTAAAGTAGTAGTTGTAACTAGAAGCCAGACCATGCTTTGCTGGTGGCGTTAACACTGTCGACGCACTTAGGCCTACACATTGGCGTATGCCATAACGTCTTTGGCATCGAGATATAGCGGGTTGAGCTGGCACTGTACGGGAGAGTGGTAGCGGCTCAGAGCTTATTTCGTGAACGTGTAAAGGCGCCTCTAAGCGATTTTAAAGTTAGACGCGGCCTGGGTTTTGAATAAGGAGCGCTACTCCTCCTGAGGTGTACCACCATTTCATTTGCATCTTTGGTAATAAAGATTGTGTGTGTGTTGCAACAAGTGTTTGGCTTGAGTGTGTTTGTACGGTGTTTTCCTGTCATTAGCCTATAGCAGAGCCAATGGAATCGAGCCCTAGACAGTAAGGTTTCTGACAGGAAAGTGGGGCGCTCTTACCGTGGATTTTGTGGGAACCCAACGTGCTTAGTCAATAGCTGATAGGAAAGGTTAGGTATTTGTTTTTCCGTAAATATTTTTGATAGGTAAAATGGGAATTTATTGTTAGTCCGTCTACATGTTTGTTGTTTAACATGACTGTATGTGATTAGAGGTAATAACTGTATGTGTTAGGATTGTGTCGTGACGACGGATAGGGAATTAGGACGACATAGACAGATAGACATAGTGTGATTGTTTTACAAGTTGCGGTGTGCAAGTCCAAGAAGTCATCGAGGCCTGTCGTCCTCGCCATCATCAAGTGTGTCATCAACATCCATGTGTTCTTTGGCGGCCATGTTTCCCAGACTGGAGTGCAGATACGTTTTTGTTGTTTTGATTTTGGTGTTTGTGTCCTGGTCAGTTCTCCAGTCCGTGAGATTCCATTTCGATCTAGTTGGATGATCGACGCCGTGCATCATCTATCATTCTTGTCTATCTTTTCTCATCAGTCCTACTGTTGTCTTTGTGTATTGTGGAAAAATTTTTTTTTTTTTTTGCGGCACACACATCAGTCATTCTGAATATCTACAATTGTAAGAAGTATTCTTCGGATTCCTGATCCAATATTTTTCGAACTGTCTACATCCAAATTGTTTAACAATTGTTGTCGTATTACTGTGATGATGTGATTTGTGATTTTCTTTATCGAATATTACACTGTAAATCTATGTTTAGTTCTTAGATTAATTCGAGATTACATTTATAGGTCCGGTTGTAGTTCGGATATTCGCGATTATTATTTTCTCCCTTCTCAATAGGTAAAGTGCGTGTAGTTCGTGATTGTATTTATATACGTTATTTTATGTTGGTTTGACTGTATTGATTTGATTGTTTACTTGCAACTGTTTCATTGTTCAATATGCTCAGAAGGTACAGAGAAAAGGGTCCACTAGTGACATGTGTCCACTGTAAAAGTTCTTGATCCACCACTTGGATGAGGATCACCCAGATACAAGTCCCAGAAAACCCGTTCAACCAACAGTATGGGTTATATTAGGCCCCCGGAAAACTGCCGAGTCGGACCTTAAAAATAACAAAAACATTGCGTCGCATATTGTAAAGCCTTTTAATTGACCAAATTCAGTATAACAGTAGGCCAGGTGAGTGCTCGAAAGTTGCAATGGTTTTATTATGAGGTATAATATATCATGTTAAAAATGTATATGGGTCGTAAAAAAACCGTTACGGGTATTCCATTAACAATAATTTAGATTGTCTGATGTCGAGTAATAAATGGATGAAGAATGTCTGTATTTTTTTTAACCGACTTTACTCTACTTCACAGTTGATCAAAATCAAGAAATATGTTACACTGTTTCCCATATTAGGGATGTTCTTGTATCTATGCGTTGTGAGTGTATCCCTTGATTTTCTTTATAATAATAGAAGTGATACACCTAATTATTTGTCATTGTTTGGGTGTAGACATTTTGTTGGCAATTTCAAAGAATGTAACACTTACCGTATTATCACATATTTTAACTGACATGAGTAAAATTAATTAGACACGCATGATATTTGTCACAATTTGTATGATGGTTCTACTGGTATGAACAACGAATTGGGACAGGGACAAGCAGTTTGATGCCTTGTAAACGTTCGTCGAAATACAATTTTTTTTCCACAGTATACTGTTGTGGCTACATTATCCTCTATCATTTTTTTTTTCTTGAGCGCACTTCTGTGGGTATACATGAAAGTAGATGCATTTAAAGAATAAGTATATTGCATCAATGGATATGGTCTCTTTTCTTATCAATGCCCCCTTGCAAGAAACGTTTGAAATCATCGTTGACTATATAAAGAAGAAGAATCCAAAGTTGGCTTTAGCTGCCTCAGAACTGGAGACACTGTTGTTACTATGCACATCAAACACAAAATGTAACTTCTCCAAGTAGTCTTACCGCCAGATCGATGGATTGGCCATGGGAAGTCAGCTTAGTCCTATTCGGCAGAAATCTCAATGGCAACCTTGGAAGAAAGGCGATCTTTGAGTAACCAGTCCCTGTTCAATTTACCTTTATACATCTGCCCAGCCTTGAGGAAGAGTCCGGGGATAACGGTAGGACTGGCTCTTTAATTGGCCCTCATTATAGCTTAGTCCACAACGGCCGATAACTCTTTCAGGACCCTGTTGTGGCACCAAGTATATCTTCCCTGACCTAGGGTTTTTCTGCACGCGGACAAAACGTACTAGAGCGTCTGCTTAGCTCTACACAACGGACATGTCGGATCGGTAGTCGCATGCCACTTGACCACGTTGACACCTGACTGTAACACGTCGCAAGCAGATCTAAGCTTACTCAAAGCGGGGCCATTCGCCAGATCTCATCTCACGTGAGTACTCGTGGTCAAGGAATTCTCAATGCCGATCCATTGGCCTTGTTACGGCTTTTTGGACATGAATTTAATTCTCGGCGTTCCTTATTTGCTGTATTACCATGTCTCAGCGCTCTGTGGTTGTGATTTTGTACCTCCAACTTTCTGTCCCGTGCCCCAGGCCTCTACCAATTTGAATGCAGCAGTGAAGTTCCTTGTGCATGCAGATCTGATCAACTCCTGGAGAAACGAGTAGCTGAGCACATTGCAGTATGGGTGGACAAAGAAATTGTAAGTTAAACAATCAGAATAAAAATAGTAGTAAAAACCATCCATTCTCAATAGCATCTTTTTAAGATCTGGACACACCGTATCCAAGATCAAGGCATTTTATATACTTCACACCTCAGTCACTGGCAGAACGCTACCTTTTTTTCGAAGCCGCCGTGATTCGTTCGTTAACTCCGTCCTGAACTCTGTAAACGAAAAGACATGAAACTGACACTGCGGCTGCTGGTATAACAGGCAGCTGTGTTTGTTCTTGAATTTGTACTTCAGTTACAAAGAATTCACCTATTTGCTTCATCTATGTAATTGTTACTGTAGTATGCACCAGATAAGATACAGAGAAATATGCCAGGCAATAAGTTGTGCAATCTATTGTGTCTTTTTTATTCAAAAGTGACTAGACTGTTCGCATTTTCTCAGTCTCCCCGCCTCCATCTTTGAAATAAGAGGAAAGTTGTCATAGCAGTTTTATCTGTTTAGATTCGCAAAATAATTGTAGCAGCCACTCCAATGTTAATCTACTGATTGTTCCTATAAGGAGTTGGTTATCATGTCTCTTTTCTTTAACTCGAAGACGGCATAGTCGTAATTCACGCATTAAAACTCCTCGGTCACGCAGTCGTGTCTGCGTATGAAGAAGCTTAAATATAAATAACCAATGAGAAAAAGTGAGCTGATATTAAAACTACTTAGGCTACACAGGATGAAGCAAAGACAATCCAAACATAGAATTAATAAATAATGCATGGTGAGCTGCCCACTGCTGGGTGACTGATTGATGATTAGTGAGGAAAATTAACACAGCACTTAGGACAGATTCACAGCTGCTCCGATCTCCTCCTCAGTAGGCCCACAAGAGTAAAACGACTGAACACGCCCCTGCTGTGTTGATTAACCAAACGTCTTGTGATCTTGATGAAATATTTATATATCTGGCTAATCCAGACTACACCCCTATGTCTAACAGTCTGGACAAGGATACTGCGTCCTGCTTGTTGTTGTGATCTTCTCTGCGATATGTAGCTCGCCTGGCATTAATGACACCATTCCTGTCAGTTTCGGACCAGTCGTGGTAATCGCTTTGTTTGCCAGATAATCTGCACACTCCTAATGTTGGTTCTTACATTATGTCCTTTTTATTCTGCATTCACTATATCTATCTATTGTCTTCTTCACTTTTACCGGCTTGCAGCCCAGTGTCGTGGTTTAAAATATTTGTTTTGTGCCTCTCGCGTGATTTGAGTGACAGTTTTCTGGATCTTCTGGCCGTATTCAGCTATATATAAAATGTTGTAATTACGCTTTCTGCATTATATGACGTCAGTGTGTAGTCTCTATGTATAGTATCGTTACAATGTTCATCATGTCAGCTTGTCCCAATATTAGATTGTACCTATTTCCATTCTTATAGGAACTTACTAGAGATTCATTTCTTTTGCTAAGATAGCAGATCATGTTTGCATCATTTAGAAATTAAAATGTGGCCATCATTCTAATTTTTGCTAGACGGCGACTTTTGGCACTTTTGACTCAGTTAAAAATGGCTTTCATGAGGTACATCCGTGTGTACATGTCAAAGATGTTTACCAATTAGGTATAGGCAGGCAAGTAAGTTGTACCCCACCAGGACACTACACACGCGATAAACACCTGGGGACACTAAGTCCCCCAATGCGGATGAGGATCATCCGAGGAGAGTGTGACAAAACAAAGGAATATTTCAGTCCGGCAAGAGTTAATTGCAAGTTTTAGTTAAAAGAATTGCGCACGTAAAACCAACATATTATAATAGGGTGGAGATGTATAATTTGATTTACTTGTAGAGAAAGACAACACATGAATCTTGCTCTTTCCGTTTTGACTCTGAAAAACACCACAGACACCGCAACACCTCCACCTGCCCCAGATGTGTCGACATAATTCTCAACACAGGGCTGAATGTTGTATTCCGCAGGTTCCCGTGTTCCCGTATTCACGCCTGCCTGTTTACCAGAGGACAGTATTTCCGTTTTCCTGCATTCCTGTTAACCCAGTAGATCGTGAACCACCCAGTATAGAATGGAAACCCGAAATTCAGGGATGAATGTCGCAGATAGCCAAGTATTTTAATTGTTGGAGCCGGAGCCTTGACCATACCTCCCAAAGAAGCTGAATTTCAACACATCCCTACTATCGGAAAGCTGAGTGACATTTGATGTTTGTTCAGAGTTATGTGGTGTAAATGATGAAACCGTGATTTATTTTCTCTGTGTTAATTTGAAAATTGTTGAATTCAATATCAGTATTTTATCAATACAGTTGTGGTTTAGAAACTCCATTTATCGATTTCATCGTATCAAATTTACTTCTTAGGTAGACTAAAGATTGTTCATTGCAATTTATTTGAGTTAAATTTATAAAGTATTGACTTTGGTTGTTTCTGAATTTCTTTAAGAAATTTCCGGGGATTCACCCTATTCATTTAACTTTCCGTATTTTCCTTCCTTTATTTTCCAGAACTCAGGGACCGTTATAATTCCCCTAGACTTATTTAAATCGAGCCCTGTAAGTTATTTGGAAGGATATAGGGGATCTCCAGGCGACGATAAATTCCGCCAAAAATAGTTGATTACAGAGAGGTCCCGGAAACCCCGTTGAGCCGTTAGTCCATATTTAAGGCCTGGCTATATTTAGGTCACCCGAAAAGCCAGAGTGGGGCTTCAAAATAAATAACAATTGCATTCCATATGGGGACGACAACATTACCTATGAGGCAGGTATGTGTTTAAGTTGTACCCCACTATGACATCACACAAGAAATAAACACCCACTGACAAAGTGCCACCACGCGGATGAGGTTCACCCATGGAGAGGTCCTGAAAACCCCGTTCAGACGTTAGGCCATATTTATGCCCGGCTTTACATAAGTAGGTGAGTGCGAAACGAGTTAGGGCTTCAAAATAAAAATAAAAATTGCATGTATGATGTGCTATAAAATAAGTGTGCATTCGTTGAAATATGCAGGAAATAATTACCGGCATAACATTAACGAAATATGTTGATAAATCTTGTTTGGAATTATCAAGGGAAACATACTCGGTGGATACAGTATATACGCCAACAAGGGAAGCGATTCAATATACTTATTGATAAAGACCAACTGTAAAGATAGTGTATGTGATAAATACTTCTGACATGCTATGTGCATCCATTCCCGGAAGTAAAACCGCCATCAGTAGGATGTAACACCTACTTATAATTGGAGCAAGACACTGCGTCAGTTGTATGCATACTGAAGCTTGATGAGTACCATCAGAACACGTATTCAATGTAACTGTCGAGTATACCTGTCTACTGTCGTCCTAATGCAGAGTTTGATTGACGTTTGCGGATGATTTCCATTTTTGGCAGGCACACACAGATGTGCCTTATAATTGGTAGCCTAGAAACTATATTGCTAAGGAAAAGATTTCTGCATGGCTGCCCAGAAAAATGAGAATGGTTATTGATTGTTAGATAAAACGGATGTGGTCTGTCGTCTTCACACAAACACGTACAACATTTTTATCGAAATGTTTGAATGCCTAGTAATCTTGCATATGTATTGTTTATTTGAATGTCCTTCTTGTCCACAAAACAAAGTGCTCGTATGCACATAACATGCTTTTTGATAACACACATTTGCTGTGCGAAAGAAGAGTTTTTGGAAAGGCTGATTATAAGACGGGCCTGGCCTACCCAATGGGTGACCCTTTAAAAAATAATGTTGGTTCGTTCACTTGTTTGTGTTCGGAACGTATCTAGCGTGAAATGTCTGGTTACTGAATAGGCCGTTCAGTTTTACACCTCTAGCAAAAGTAATTGTTTGTGTTATTAGCCCTGGGCTAAGTGAAGGATGTGATAATATAACTGTTTCAGTATTCACAGGTGCTTGCATAAGTATAAGAATCAGGCATTTCTTCCCACCCCCCCCCCCCCCCCCTTTTCCACGACCCCTCTCTCTCCCTCCTTTTTTGTTGCAGTATCATATCATGAAGGGAAACTGACGTTGTGTAATCTGGCACCAAAAATTTATACTAATTGTGTTATTGTATTTGTTACTTTATACGACACATGTACATGCGTCAGCAAAATAATAAATCGTGTAATCAAATAAAAAGATAAGTGCATAATTAGATTATACATAGTCATGTATCCCTTGAGTACACATCTTATATTTACTCATTATTTACCAGGTTAAAACACACGTTTTGGAAGTTGCAATAATAATATTCTTCTGTTTGGGTTTCTTGCTGCCGTTTCAACATCGTTGATCGCATAGTCCCATAACCCACTTTTCATTGGGTGACAATTAGTTGTCCACTTTCTAATCAGTTTCTTCTGCCGATGTCAGAAGAGATGGACTTAACGATTGCATAACTAAGGCCAACTATGTTTTATATATGGACCTTTCTTCGTCTACCTCCTCTAATCTCCGCTTCTCTGAACCTTGTTGTATTGTTGAGGAGAGGCCAGCAGATCTGGTGACAAATGCATATCATTGCATACACTTATTTTTTAAATCATGTAGGCAAAAGATGTTGCATCGCACCCACCATCTGTCAGCACCCTGATGTATTCAATGTTTATTACCTTGAAATGTAACGCCTAAAGAGCACCGTCTGAAAATGTTCAGGTGGAGTTTCCTCCGAGCCTCGAGTATCTGCAGGAACCCCTCGTCACTCCCCGCTGAATCAGTCTCACCAGACTGTGGTGATCCATCTGCCAGAACCCCGCGTCACTCCCCGATGCATCAGTCTCAGCAGACTGCGGTGAGACATTTGCTAGAACCCCTCGTCATTCCCCACTGCCTCAGTCTTACCAGAATGTGGTGATTCATTTAACAGAACCCGACATCTGTCCCCGCTGCATCAGGCTCACTAGACTTCGGTGATTCATCTCTTAGAATACCTCGTCACTGCCCGCTGCATAGGTCTCACCTGACTGGTGATCCATCTCCCAGAACACTTCGTCACTCCCGGCTGCATCAGTCTCACTAGACTGTGATGATCCATCTCCTAGAACCCCTCGTCACTTCCCTCTGAATCAGTCTCACCAGACTGTGATGATCAATCTGCTCCTCCGAACTGAAATTCGCCTACGAAAAGCGCCGGAAATGGGGCAAAGCAATACACAAAAAGGGATTGTAGTCAAACAAAACCAATATGCCAATGTGATCGTCGCTAGTGCTATGTATATCATGCGACACTCTTATCTAAAAATTGCAAACGTATTTGAATTTAATGTTGTGTCAAAAGTTGAAAGCAAACGGCGAAGAACTGTCGGCATACAGCTTCATGCAGATTTCTGAGATCAACAGTCAACGTTTGTCTACAGCGGAGGTGAAAACCCGCGTCGGGAATAAGGCAACAAAACAAAAACCTATGTGATCGTCGGGAACACCTTGGTGATCCTGGGAATTGAAGTGCAACGGTACTGGTTTCAAGGCACCATTCTGCACATCCAAAAGATGTCTGAACATGTCACCTAGCCGTAGACTCGTTTCACCAATATATTGCATGCCACATCACTTACAGGTGTGTTTCATAAATGACATTGTGGCTGGTGCAATAGAATTCTTCACGTATGTGGAAGGCGGCGTTCGGGAATTCTAGACTAGTGTCCTGGACCACATGTGTACAGGTCCTGCATACAGGCCTGTGGCAAAAGACCGTGTCGAAGTGGCACTCAGACGCGGAAAGTAACCGACTCTTGGCTAGAATGTCCTTGAGATGATGGTCAAACCTGTGGGCTGCTAGAGGAGGATTAGAGAAAATCGTGCTGGTGTTCTTCACCGATTGCTTTCAAATTTTGATTTCACGTTGTACAAAACACGAGCACATAGTTCCTGCGACGATCACATCCGTTTTTTGTTTTGTTGCCTTATTCCAGACAACGATAAATACTTTATTTCCTAAGTGATATAATTTCAAAGTTACCAATTACAATTAGTAGGCACAGTAGTGTGTACCTGCCACAAATTACAATGAATAACAAGAATATCATACATCGGGTCGTTAATTGACAGACATATTTGCTCGAATGTTGCAAAAAAATATGGTTTGCCATGATATTTATCAAACTGCAGTAAATATAGATCAGACGAAGTGTTTTACTTGAATCCCAGGCACAGTTTACAAGCTAATACTGACTGTTGACTTCAAGAAAGAGATGCATATAGCAAGGGACTTTTCATTTTCCCATACTATGTCTTCACTATTGCTATTTTTTATTGCATAGACTGCATCGTGTCCCTTGTTACTGCGTCTATAGACTAAGTTTGCCTCCCCCGATCCCACACACACAAAAAGCAATATTTGCTATCACTATTACATGTTTTTTGAAAAATGTAGAGAATACAACTTAGATATTAATGCTTGTTTCATTGATTATAGCAGGGCATTAGATTGTGTCACACATCAGAAACTGTGGACTATTTTAAAAAGAATGGGGTTTCCAGCGCATTTGGTGCATTTAATTGAAAATCTTTATCAAAAACCACAAGCAGCCATCATAGCAGCTGGGGAAACATCGGATTGGTTCAAAGTGCAAACTGGAGTGAGGCAGGGATGCGTTCTCTCACCAAACCATATGCAACAGATAGACAAAAAAAAAAAAATGACCAGACTTGTGACAGTTATGACCGGCTTAAAATTGGTGTCAACCCTATTCCTGAGCCTCGCTACGCAGATGACACAGTCCTCCTTTCGAACAACGTAAAGGGAATAGAAAATGTAATATTGTGTGTCCAAAAGCAGAGTAAAGATCAAAATCTGTTCTTTAATTTGAAGAAAACGAAAATAATGTCCACAGGTAAAACTCACTGTCACCCAAAATAGCAATAAATGGTGAAGACATGGAAAATGTCATAAACTTTTAGATTCTTCGATAGAATTTAAAAGGAAGATGGCCATAGCAATGCAACGATTAAACAGCCTAGGAAGTCTATGGTTAAGCACCAGCAAGGAGATCACAATTAGAATATTAAGAGCGTGCATCTTCTCTCTAGCAACATATGGATGTGAGTCGTGGACTATCTCCCAGTCCTTAAGACAGAGAATAAGGGCTTTTGAGCTGAAATGCTATAGAAATATTCTCAGAATATCTTGGACTAAAAAAAAAAAAAAAATACAGGAGAAATACTGACATCTTGAAAGATCTGAAGATCAAGGAAGATTGGCTAATAACGGCAAAATGTCACTCACAACAAACCATAAAAGAAAATTAGTAACCATGGAAATGAGATGTCTGAGAAGGGCTGTAGGAGTGACCATAAGAGATAAGATCAGGAATGAGATCATCAGAGAAAATGTTGGCACAGAACCAATTCTGGATTACATACGAAGACAGCAAGTGAAATAGTTTGCCCACTTAGAGAGAATGCGTTGTGACACCATACTATACAAAGCATACATGGAAAGAGAAGAAGGGCATAGAGCACGAGGTAGACCAAGAACAAGATGGAAGGATAACATCAGATAAACTCTACAACAGCACGATGTGCCTATGGTCGAGGCGGCCAGAAGAGCTAGAAACAAAACCGTAAATCTCCCTCGGCACTCACAGTGGTATAAGAGAAGTGAAGAAGAAGAAGAAGAGGAAGAAGAAGAAGAAGAAAAAGAAGAAGAAGAAGAAGAAGAAGAAGAAGAAGAAGAAGAAGAAGAAGAAGAAGAAGAAGAAGAAGAAGAAGAAGAAAAAAGAAAGAAGAAGAAGAAGAAGAAGAAGAAGAAGAAGAAGAAGAAGAAGAAGAAGAAGAAGAAGAAGAAGAAGAAGAAGAAGAAGAAGAAGAAGAAGAAGAAGAAGAAGAAGAAGAAGAAAAAGAAGAAGAAGAAGAAGAAGAAGAAGAAGAAGAAGAAGAAGAAGAAGAAGAAGAAGAAGAAGAAGAAGAAGAAGAAGAAGAAGAAGAAGAAGAAGAAGAAGAAGAAGAAGAAGAAGAAGAAGAAGAAGAAGAAGTGGTAGATTTTCAAATTTTTTTATGTGGACTTGGACTCGGTTTTTTTCAACCTATCTATCTCTCTACTTTGTTTCTTTTGCCACTCTGTTTTATACCTGTCTGTCTTTCTACTTTCGTTTTGTTGCAACTCTGTCATATACCGATCTGCCTATCTACTTTCTTGTTGTTGCCACTCTGTTTTATACCTATCTGTCTATCTCTACTTTTTTTTTTTGCCGCTCTGTTTTGTACATATCTGTCTCTCTACTTTCTTTATGTTGAGATATCGTTTTATACACATATGTTTCTCCAGATTCTTAATATGGAAACACTGGTTTATATCTATCTGACTCTTTACTTTCTTTCCGATGAGGATCACCCCGATACAGGTCCCACAAACCCCGTTTAACCCATAGACTGGGTTTTGTTAGTGCACTATAAAACAGCCAGGGAGGGGCTTTGAAAAAAAATGTGTTTGATCTCCGAAAGCTTCTTCTTCTTCTTCTGCGTTCATCCGAAGATGTAATTGCGTTGTGTCCTTTTACAGCATGGCTGCGATATTTGCACCTTTCGGCCAACACATCCGACTTCTGCGGGCATTTGTTGACCGGGTTAGCCTTCCCGGGATCTCCCGATGCAGTAGCAGTCTTATCCCAGATGGATCCGTCTCTCCTGGACAACAGCCGAGAGCATTGCAGACACTACAGACCCCATAGCTCAAACAATGATCCCAATGTTTCTGACAATATTGTTACTCGTAAACTGTATAAAAGGGGTATATATTAGGAAATGACTCACATAGCAAAGACAAATAGCTGCACCATTTCACCAGACATACGGGTATAATTGTGTCTGTTCTTTGTGTGTGTGTGTGTGTGTGTGTGTGTGTGTGTGCGTGGGTGTGTGCGTGGGTGCGTGCGTGCGTGCGTGTGTGTGTGTGTGTGTGTGTGTGTGTGTGTGTGTGTGGATATTTACCTGTAATTAATATTTCCAAAATATTCTCTCTTTTATTTTTTAAATTGTGCATCTCAATTAAATTTGCAAATTAAAAAATTATCTGACAAATCAGCCTGTTATGACATGCTTACTAGTGTGTAGCCATACTTCTTGCTTCATATGATAGTTCCGATAATATAATGTGTATTGTAAGTGAAGAATCTACAGAAGTGTGTATTCACATTTAGCAAACATTCAAACTTAGGGGGAGACAACCTTGTCGGAAGTTAGTTGCATACCTTTCACAGAACGCACTGAACTGATCACAGCCTTTGTTTTCTTCTGTTGTCTGATTTAACAACTGGCTTAGTAAATGCGACAGATAACGACATGAAATATCATGAGAAGAAAGTAACAGAAACATCTTAAATTAAAACAGGTGTGCCACATGGATGTCTTCTGTCGCCTCTTCTATTGTTACTTATCTCACAGTACCTTCTGCGAAACCACCAAGTCGTCTTGTCTCTATCCGAAAGAAAAACACCATCCGGTAATCTCGTGCAGCAGGGAACCAGCCCTGAGCTTCATGAACTCAGGTGGGCCCACCTCCGAAAGCGTCCAGGAATCGTGGGCCGAAACGTCGTTGACGAGGATAATTTCTACTGATGACTGGTAGAACCCTGCTGTACTTGCTCCCTGTGAGTTTATTCCTATTGTACGTGGCTAGCCCACAAGACTACCAGGAAAGACTGGTGACTCTCGGGAAAGACCTTGTGACAACTATGGAAAGACTGGCTCCCCGGTATCGCCGGGGGGATAAACTGACATCTGGAGACAGATGTCGACTGTGGACCGGGTTGATCACCCCTAACACAGTATAATACCTCCGATTTCGTACAACCACATAGAAATATGCCCTCAGGGCCCTCCGAAAAGGGGGGGGGGGGGAGAATGAAGGGCCCAATCAAATTGATACTCTCGGTGACGACTATGCTATCCCCCGGACTCAGATACTCGCCCAACGTCCGGGCTGGCTCTGTACATGTGGAAAGAGCTTCACGGGGTTGCATGGTCTGAGAACGCATGCTGGAAGAATGAAATGCGAGGGTGTTCCACGCAGTAAAAGCCGTCGCAAAACTACTACTCCTGTGGTAGTTTCTGAGTCGTCAGGGAACGACGGGCAGGGTGAACCCCACTCGCCCGGAGAGGCCCATGACGTCGACTGCTGAGGAGCAAATTTGATGATTTCGGAGGAAGTGCGTTCCAAGATCAGGTTTCCACCTGCGAGCGATAAGGTGGTGTGGTGTAAGTTGGAGGCTACATTATGTGAGGTATTTAAGCAAGATCTAAACAAGAAGTCGTTAGGCGACAAGCTTACGAAATTTGGTGATGTTATATATGAACACTGCTCCCGCGAGTTCGGGACAGTGCAGAAGGCCCAGCCGGGTGCCAAGCAGAATACTAGCAGGAGGCAGAGGGACATTCTGAAGTGTCGGGCAGACAAGAATGCCCTCAGAAAACGGTTCAAAGCCGCTAGAGGCAGCGAATGGGAGGGGCTATACGAAGTTTGGTTGCATTTAAAGAACAAACACAGTGCCCTCTGTCGCGTTGAGCGTTTCTGTGCCAACAGACGAAGAACCAAAAGGGAGCGAGAAAAATTCTTTAGGGACCCGTATCAGTTTGCTCGAGGTGTATTCGAGCAACCGAAGTCTGATACTCTGGTTGTCAGTCAGGAAGAACTTGAGCTACATCTACGCAAGATGTACTCTGACAAAAAGAAGAGAGAGCCTCTCGATGACAATCCAGAGATCCTTAGCGGTCGCAAGCAGCCTTCGGTGCCGAAGGTAACATTTAAAATGGTACCTTCCCTTTGGTCTGAGGTTGAGGAAGTTGTGGAAAAGGCCAGCGGCTAGTCTACCCAGGTCCGAACGGTGTTCCGTACGTTTTTTACAAGCGCTGCCCGAAAATCCTAAAAATGCTTCACGTCTTGTTGAGACAAGCGTGGATCCGTAATCACATATGTCCAGAGTGTCAAAAGGCGAATGGGGTCTACATTCCCAAAGAGCAGGACTCGAAGAGTCTTTCCCAATTCAGGCCCATCTCGCTGTTGAATGTCGAGGGTAAGATATTCTTCTCGGTAATGGCTCGCTGGCTCACACAGTATCTGATGAGTAACAAGTACATAGATACGAGTGTTCAGAAGGGTGGTATTCCAGGCGTTCCTGGGTGCCTTCAACACGCGACCATGATTTGGGAGGCTATCCAGAGAGCCAAGCATGAGAGAACCGAATTGCACGTTATATGGTTGGACTTAGCCAACGCCTACGGGGCAGTCCCCCATAGGCTACTGTGGCGAGCCCTTCGCATGTTTCACGTACCGGCACAGATCAATCAAATGATCGAGCAATATTTCTCTAAGTTCGCTTTGCGCTTATCTACCTCGACGTTTACCACGAGGTGGACTGAGTTGCAGATTGGGATAGCTATGGGCTGTACGATCTCACCCATACTGTTTGTCATGGCAATGCAGATCATGTTAGACGGGGTGGCCGGCTACGGACAGGGCCTTCAAATTGGGGACCACTGGATGCCGCCACTACGCGCATTTATGGATGACACGACTATTATAACGGGCAGCGAGGAGTCTGCCCGCACGATCCTGGAAAGATTGGACGCGGTGGTCCAATGGAGCGGAATGCAGTTCAAACCGCAGAAGTCGAGGAGTCTGTCAGTCCATAAGGGCAGGGTGTCGGCAACCAGTTTTACGGTGGCAAAGAACAAGATCCCTACGGTTCTGGATGAACCGGTGAAGAGCCTTGGTCGCGTCTACGATTCGAAGTTATCTGATAGAGCGGAGGTCCGGCGAATACACGAGTCAATGGCTACAGGCTTGCTCGCGATCGAGCGTTGCAGGCTGATCGAGAAATTCAAGGTATGGTGTCTCCAATTCATGATGATTCCAAAGCTCCTATGGCCACTGTTAGTCTACGAGGTGAGGATGACTGCAGTGGAAACCATGGAGAGGAAAATCAACACAGCCTTAAGAAAGTGGATTGGTGCACCGCCTTGTCTGACCGACGTGGCTCTGTATTGCAAGCAGGCTAAGCTGGTACTCCCGTTCAAATCGATAACCGAAGAGTTTAAAGTCGGCAAGGTAAGACTCGCCATGCTCTTGCGCGAGTCTTCAGACCCAAATGTCATTGCTGTCCAGCCCGCTCTAAAGACTGGCCAGAAGTGGAGAGTCCTCGATGCGATAGAATTTGCCCAGAACGCACTAAAATTGAAGGAGATAATGGGATACACTCAAACCGACCGTCGAGGCCTAGGGCACGGGAAGGTCAATTGGTGGTCAGAGGCCTCAGCCAAAGAGCGCCGAGACATGGTAATACAAACGGTGAGGGACAACGAAAACGAGGTTCGGGTCCAGAAAGCAGCCCAGCAGTCGCAGCAGGGCCATTGGGTCAGCCTGGAGAGCGCATTGCCAATAGTATTCACATGGGGTGAGATCTGGCGAATGACCCCGCTGCGACTGAGCTTTATCGTTCGTTCGGCGTACGATGTATTACCGTCCGGTGTTAACATGGTTAAATGGTCTGCGACTAACGATCCGACTTGCCCGTTGTGCAAAGCGAAGCAAACTCTTGAGCACGTCCTGTCCGCGTGCAGGAAAGCCCTAGGTCAAGGCCGATACACCTGGCGACACAACAAGGTGCTAAAAGAGTTAGCAGCCGTTGTTGACCAGGCTAGAATGAGGGCCAACGCAAGGGCCAGTTCTAGCATCGTCCCCATTCGTTTCCTCAAGGCTGGGCAGGTTCAAAAAGGTAAGGTCAACCGAAACGCATTCGCTCCATCTGTGCTAGACTCTGCGAGGGACTGGTTACTGGCGGTTGATCTGCCAGGCCATGAACGGTACCCCGAGTTAATTCGGAAGACCGGTCTGCGACCTGACATAGTCGTCCACTCTGCGGAGAAACGGCAGCTCATCCTGATAGAGCTCACCGTCCCGTATGAGTCGCGTATGGATGAAAATCACCTGTATAAGCTCGAGAAATACAGTGATTTAGCAGCCGGTCTGAGGAGAAACGAGGCATACACGGTACGGGTCTTTGCCGTCGAAGTGGGAGCGAGAGGCCTCGTTTCCACTTCGCTCTACAATGTGGTTAAAGAACTAGGATTGCGCGGTAATGAACGGAAACGAACACTCAAAAAACTGGGAGAGATAGCCGAACTTTGACTTGCTTATGAAAAGAAAAAGGCTCTGATATATTACCAATGTATTGTAATTGCTTCTAGAATATCGCTAGAACATATAATTATTGCATGAGATCATTAATCTGCATTAGCAATATTCTTATTTTACGACAATTGGTATGCAGATGTACAAATATGGTCGCTATTAGCATGTAAAAAATGACTATATCATATTTTTTTGTCAGTGTGTAATTATTGCCCTTGCATCCCATATGTTTTGGGTCGACGGGTAAGGCTGGCAGGGTACAACAACAGTTTCATAGTAACTAGCATCATGGGACATTAAGCAATTAATGAAAATGGTACAGCAAATAGATTTGCAATGATTTTGACAACAGTATGAGCGTCGACCATTAATAGCATCCTATCCCGACAGCTGAGGCATTTTGGCCATGTTAAAGGGCTTGGTGTCGTGCAAGTGCATTTTCTGGGAAACGGTGCACAGGCAGACGACCAACAAGATGGATACAAGACTTTGACTATGAAAGCACATTCGGCTGGGGAACTAACAGAGAAAAAAAAAAGGACGGTTTTGTAATGGACCTTCTGACTGATGAGGATAGCTTAATATTTTCAATGAAAGAAATATAAAGTTGTTAAAAAAACTAAGTATAGCCAAAAAGGATGTAAAGAAGTGAATCATGGACAGTCAGCCGAGTAGTCAAACATTTATGGTCAACTGCAGAGGTGGGTTTTTTTTTTTTTAATATATAAACCATGATATTACACTGCAGACAGAGGGAAACGTTTGAAAACACGAAATTATTTTACGAGAAAAACTGATGGCAACAGGGAAATTAATATTATTTTCTTGTATCGCGAGAAGAAAATAACTAGAGTACACAGTGACAACAGGAAAATTTGAAAATAACATAGACAGAAGAAGACTAGGATCGCACATCACTGCATCACTGTCAGCTATGATTGACAGAACACCAGACAAAAGGCTGTAAAATCTACGACTATAAGTTCTACGCGACGTGAATTTTAAGAGGGTGTAAATGTATGAGGGAAATATAAATATAGCGTTCATAATTCGTGGTGACTCCAATAAATCCTGAGACTGACCACCTCTTGCCATCACACACACACACAAAAAAATACTCCACAACAAAGATCCAGAGCCACAACCAGTGACACAAAGATGGAAAAAAAGTGTCTTCCGGGGAACCTGAGATTTGAAGGAAATGCGTACCGAGTAAACACCCACCCTTTACCACATATTGCTACCATTGTAATCCTATTTATTCATTGTCACCTTTCTGTCTTTCCAGATGATAGTGTTATATTGCAATATGAGGAAACATTGGGCTCACAGCCCATGGCAATGGCGAGTGTGACTAGCAATAACCCCCCCCCCCCCCCCAAACTTCAGTCGTTAGGAAACATCTATCACAATTATAGCATGGGATTTCAGGACCATTGGGTGAGCCCAGAACCAGAGCGCCATGTGCCGGCTCTGCACACATGGCAGCCTCCTAGGATGGCGGGGAATGCCCATGATCTGCCCCTGCCTTCCCTTGAGGGCTGACCGTTCCACAGGAAGCTGCCCCAAAGGGGTACTCTGGGGGCAATACCTGCGGAGAAGGAGACAAATTGGACACCACATGAATCAGACAACGTCTCGACCCACACAAAACAATGGCCACAGTCATCCTAGAAATAGGCCTGACCTCTTCCTTCGAAGTCGGAGTACAGCTGCCTATGAGGCAGGGAACAGTTAAACGGTAGTACACGCAAAAATCAGGTCCAGGTGAAAGCCAAAAGTCCAAGCGGGCGATTAACCGGGACCTTCCGACGGAATTCACAGCCGGTGAACGATAAAAAAAAAAAAAGGACCATTGCTGTCAACATTTGTCTTTAGTCTGTTTCTTCTCAGACGCTCAACTTTCATCTGATCTGCAATCATATCTCCTGTATTCTCATTCCCTTCCTGATAAGCCTTTTCCACACAAAACAGTGTATGCCATTTTGTTCACATGTCCAACTCAGTACCTGTAGCATTTATGTCCCGCTTGCATACGACTTTAAATCATAGGAGAGGTCGACTTCGACATAATATCATCATCATCAGGTGCCGCCGACTGGCTTGGGCGATTATGCCTCTCCACAATCTGCGATCTCCTGCAGCATGTATTAGTTCGTGTGCTGACACACCTCCATGTTATGCAACACGACTGTCAATAAAAGGCCGTCCTACTGGAGTCACTGTGTGCCTAGACAGAGAAGCTAGAAAACACCAGGATACAGGTGAAGAGCCTCTTCGTGCTGGTCTTTTTATTGGCTGGCTCATCTAGAGTAACAAAAAAAAAACAAAAAAACAAGCAGACGAACACACTTTTCCTGGACAATTGGGGGGGGGGGGGGGGGGATAAAGGGCAAACAATTGTTATCAGGCCTCATAGATGGGTAGTTGGTTATTTTTATCATGTCAGTAGTATTCCATGGACAGTAGTACAATAGTAAACAATGCATACCCGTTTTAGTATGGGACTCAGTTTTTAGTTATTTGAAAGCTCACTTCGGCTGTTGTCGGGGGCTCTAATATACCTCACCATATAGGTTGAACCAATTTTCTGGCACTTGTGCCCGGATTATCGTCATCCGAGAAGTGATCCATCGTGTCAACAGCTGTTGGTCGCTCGTTGTACGGTCCTGGTGGGTTGAAACAACAACAACACAGCATTAAAAGTGTTTTGAAAGAGGCGAGTGATTGATGACAACTGATCACAGACTTCATAAAGAGACAAGTATTATTATTCTGTCATGTTATGAGAAGACGGCCATAGGAATATGTGACCACTGGAAAGATCTGTGGGGGAGAGAGACAGAGGAAGACAAGATAAGTCGATCCTTGACAACCTGGTGTCATGGCATGGAATGGTGTCATTACAAGAACTGATACAGACTGTTAAAGATTGCAGATTGTGGAGATGCATGATTACCCACTCACGAGTGTCCGCAAGGTACTGGATGATCGTTACAAAACGTTCGAGAAAAATCCATATTTTCATTGTTACATAAAGAAATATCCAAACAGCGATAACAATCCAGAAAAGTAAACGTCACTTGGTCTAGATACAGCCCTGATGCTGGTGTTCTTGTGAGATTTATTTCAAAGGATGTAGCAAGTTTCAGACAAATAGCACAAACAATGAACACATATGTGTACCTGCCAAAAATGTATTTTCTTGTATAAAAGAATCATGTATAATGGTCTGGTCAGTTGCCTGAGAGTTGCATGATACAGCCTGGAGATGTTATTAAAGCTTATTACGTTACATGAATTAGGCAAAGAACTTTGTTTCAGATCCACGAAGAGTTTCCAGATTACTGCAAATTGTTTGGCTGTGAGAAGATATTGCAATGTAAATGCCGGTATCATTTGATGCTTCAAGTTACTTTCATGTATATTTAATGTCAACACGTTGTACTATTGTCTCCCTTACTTAAACGTCTTTATAATGTCCACGTTTTATACTATTGTCGCCCTTATTGCATGTCTATTTTATGTTAACGTTTTCTATAAACGTCGCCCTAACTTTAATGTCTGTTTAATGTCTACGTTTTATACTGATGTCGCTATTATTGCATGCCTATTCTATGTTCTCGTTTTATACTATTGTCGACCATACTGTCATGTCTATTTAATATCTAAGTTTTATACTGTTGTCGCCCTTATTGCATGTATGTTCTATGTTCTCGTTTTATACTATTGTCGACCATACTTTCATGTCTGTTTAATGTCAACTTTTATGCAACTGTCGCGCTTACTTACACGTCTATTTAATGTAAACATTTTAAACCATTGTCTCCCTTACTTACATTTCTTTATAATGTCAACGTTTTATACTATTGTTGCCTTCACTTTCATGTCTATTTAATGTCAGTTGTATTCTGATGTCACTGCTACTTTCATGTCCATTTAACGTCAAAGTTTTATACTATTGTTGTTTTTACTCGAGTGTCTATTTCAAATTGTGTAATATGTTGCCTTTACTAACATGTCTCTTTGATGTTCCCCTCTTTATACTATTGTCGCCCTTACTTTCATGTTTATTTAATGTCCATATTTTTTTTTTTATTTTTTACGTTCACCTTTATGTCTATTTAATGTCCACGTTTTATAAAATAAAAGATGAAGACGTTTAAAATGTCACAAACTTTGAATATCTAGGCACTTTAATAAAAAGCAATGGCGACTGTTTGACAGAAATTAAAAGATGAATGGCTATAGCAATGCAACGATTAAACAGCAATAAATGTCTATGCTTAAGCACCAGCAGGGAGATCAAAATAAGAATGTGGGAGCATGCATCTTCCCTGTAGTAACATATGTATGTGAATCGTGGACTATTTCCAAGTCCTTAACGAAGAGAAAATGTGCTTTTGAGCTGAAATGCTATAGAATGATTCTCATAATATCTTGGACAAAGAAGTAGAGAAATAATGACATCTTGAAAGATTGGAATATCAAGGACAATAGGCTAATAAACAGTAATCATTCTCAGAAGCTGAACGATTTTGTCATATCAAGCGCCACTACGGATTAGAAAAAAAAACAATATAACAGAAAGCATGTTGCCAGGAAGGAGAGGCAGGGGCCGATCGACCCGTAGATAGGCACAGAATATAAATGACTCCTTGAGTATGAAAGTACATGAGGCGCGAGAGCTGGCGAAAGACCGAGTTTCTTTCACGCAGACAGTGATGAGAGCGACGTTCTGCAAAGGACTTGATACACGATGGTGATGATGATGATTGTTCATGTGAAAATGTGAAAGAAGATAGCGACGCTTTAGCCTCAACTACAAATAGTCTGACAATGGAGATGATGTCAGTAACAAAAGCAATGATGTGTTTATCAGAACATCAAGCAAACTGTTTGAAGGCGCCCTCTGTCTATCTCGTCTAGATGCCAGTTTCAGGTGTCTATGCGTTTACTTTGTTTATGGTAAACTTAACAATGTTTGAACATGTTTTTCTTGTGTTAATGCTACAAATATATATATATATATATATATATATATATATATATATATATATATATATATATATATATATATATTTATATATATATATATATATATATATATATATATATATATATATATATATATATATATATATATATATATATATATCACTTTACTATAACAAGCTAATTCAGAGTACAACTATTGAATACTGACTCAGATGCTATGTCATGGGAGTTTAATAAGCGAAAATCGTAAACTTGTCCTAAATCAATTGCATAGTCGATGCTTTCCACTCTTACTCCTAATTTTTTTTCCTTCTTGTGTATGTGTGTGTGTATTTTTTTTTTTTTTTTTTGCAACAAAATTAATTTAGAAACAGCCGGAGGTGGTCGCATGAATGCAATGACTCGAGCACATATCTGCCAGTCCGGTCGTTGTATTTTTAATTCCCTATGATGACGTTCAATTGGAATTATTCTGAACTCAAGCAGATAACGAGCAGCAGAAATCATACTTGGATTTGGCAAATGTATACTGACCTTATTGGCAAAAAGAAGAAATAGTACACAAATCCAGATTTTTTTTTTAAAGTATACAAACAATTTTAAAAATAATTAAATATTATTTTTTTTTTTAAATTGACAAACTCAGTTAAATAAGCACCTAGAGTGCCTGAGGGACTTCAATCCTTACCAGGACGGCACAACAAGTTACAAACCCTGATGACACAAAGTGTCACCATTAAGATGAGAATCAACAGGCGTAACTTCTAATAACCCCTTTCAACAGATCGGTTATATTGGGATGCCCGACGGCAGCATCAGTTGTGCTTTACAATGACCAAACAAGAGAAAAAACTGTGTCTCTTAGTGGGATAAAGTTAATAACATGTAAATATAGCTGAAACCCAATGTTTTAACAGTTGTTTTAATCAAAAGTGCATTTTGAGCAATCGTCTATCATACAATTAGGGAGCCGAGTTAGCCTAGTCGATAAGAGGCTCGCTTTCAAATCCAGCTGCGACTCGCTGCAGCCACGGTCGGTGTTCGAAACCGGGCGGTTCCCGGGGTTCACCCAGTCTCTAGGAAATGGGTACCAGAGTGACACTCTGGGGTAAATGGAGGAACGTCGCTGTAGCTACAGAGTTACGTGCCAACGGCGACACAGGCGGACAGTTTCTTATCAGCTGTCCGTACTGATGGCAGAGCACTTATGGTTTATAACCGTGTACAGTGACGCTGGTTCACATCTCACGACTTTACCTTTACCTTTTTTACAAAATAAATTATTGACATATACATCATTTACCATATTTACACACGAGTGTTGCTTTTTGTGTAAACATTGTACGGTTCCTAGTAAATTAAGTAAACTAAATAAATAATAAGCATGTATTTTATAACCAGGAAAAAAAATGTTTATCATTGTCTCCCGTGCCTGTACTAAAGAAGATATAATATTTGTAAATGGGTGCATTATATTTTATGACTCAATGCACTGAAACAAAATTAAAACTAATACTTTTTTTTTTTTAAATTCCAATGTCAAATCTCTATAGTTGTATGGAGCGTAAACACGGAAAACAACTAACATTGTTAAGTTAGACAATATGTTATCTCCTGGTGCGACTAAGTGGACACAGTTTCACAGCCGTGAGGAAGAGTACTGAAGTCACAAGCTATGTTTGTTAAACAAGTCATTGCTTTTGTTGTATTACCTATCCTGATGTTAGTTAGGTCGCTACTCACTGTGGATTCAAGGAATGTAAACTGGTCAACTGACTGAAGCTCTTCAATATAGGTGTAGAGATCACATCTATCATTATCACACCACAAGTCTCCTGTTTGTTCTCTTTTCCCAAAACGTATACCACGAATGAGGAAATGCAGGTAGTAAACGTTGCAGATCTTTTCTGCTTAAGTGATAATTGCATACCAGTTTCCTGGGCAGGGATGATACGGCGTTTCTTAAGTGAGTTAGTTTCAAGGCCACCTATTGCAATTATTAGGTACACGTGTGTGTACCTGCCAAAAAAATAATGATAATTCTGGTTTCCCTATTGCACATTTGGACGAGAGTATTTAGAGAGGTTTGAACGACTGCTGCAATAAATACGTTTTCTGATGATACCTATCAAGCATTAGCATGCATGCATATTGAACATATTGTCTTGCTTGGATTACAAGTAGATGTTACAACCTAGTAATTGCGGTTGGAATTCAGGGAATAGATGCATGTAGAATGTCATTATTATTCATCACAAACACTATCTTTACAGTCGATCTTTATCAATAAGTAGATTGCATAGCTTCCCTTGTTGACGTATATACTGTATCCACCGAATGTGTTTGTGTCCCCTGATGACTTCAAACAGTTTGGAAACAGGTGTTAGCGGTTTAATGAGTGTATAGCTTCAGTTTTATCTGGATATTTTTGAAGCCCTTGATTAAATCATAAAATTATTTCTAGCCTGGAAATCACCTCTCTCATACCATTTGTATTAGTTTTTTTTTTTTTTTTTAAATCCAATCACTGTGTCCAACAGCACATAAATATGTGATGCGTGTGTATGTGTAAAACATCATCAATGCCAGACGAGAGACTAAACACTGTGAGTCTTTCAGTTTCGTGGAAAATGCTTTTCACTGAATAGACTGCTAACACTGAGAGTACCAATTGGAGACAGCGGTCAGAATACCATGCGGGAGCCACCCTTGGTTACATCAGCCAGAACAGAACGGGAACTTTTAGTCTAAATATACTTGGAGGAAATCAGAGCATAATGGGATACACTCAAACCGACCGTCGAACCCTGGGGCACGGGAAGGTCAATTGGTGGTCAAAGGCCTCAGCCAAAGAGCGCCGAGACATGGTAATACAAACGGTGAGGGACAACGAAAACGAGGTTCGGGTCCAGAAAGCAGCCCAGCAGTCGCAGCAGGGCCATTGGGTCAGCCTGGAGAGCGCATTGCCAAGAGTGCTCACATGCGGTGAGATCTGGCGGATGACCCCGCTGCGACTGAGCTTTATCGTTCGTTCGGCGTACGATGTATTACCGTCCGATGTTAACATGGTTAAATGGTCTGCGACCAACGATCCGACTTGCCCGTTGTGTAAATCGAAGCAAACTCTTGAGCACGTCCTGTCCGCGTGCAGGAAAGCCCTAGGTCAAGGCCGATATACCTGGCGACACAACAAGGTGCTAAAAGAGTTAGCAGCCGTTGTTGACCAGGCTAGAATGAGGGCTAACGCCAGAGCCAGTTCTAGTATCGTCCCTATTCGTTTCCTCAAGGCTGGGCAGGTTCCAAAAGGTAAGGTCAACCTAAACGCATTCGCTCCATCTGTGCTATATCAAATCAATAAAGAAAGGAAAAAGATTTCTTGCGTGTTATAGACATTCGTTGTAACATACGACCGTGAATTAAGGACGTTCATTAAAACACTTCGATGAGGTACAAGGTGGAAGAGAAGAAGAAGAAGTAAAACATGTGAAAAGCTACAACAAGCTTTGAGAAGGAACTAGACAAATTGCAGTGGATCAAGACGTCAAAAAAAAAAAAAAAAACAATTATACGGCTTTGGATAAGACACACGTTACAAAACCCGAGAATAAATACTACTAGAAGGGCATTACACTGGTACCCACAAGGGCATACAATAAAGGCAAACCAAAACACTCAGAGAAATGAACCAGAAGGTGAAGATAAAAGGATGTGAAGGACATGGGGTGAGCTGTATGATAGCACAGGATGGGATGACTAGGCATCAGCTGTTTGATAGCCTGTGCTCCACTGTGTAGTTAAAATACGAGAGGAGGGGGTGAGAGACAGGGAGCGAGAGAGAGAAAAGAAATGACTACGCTTTAATATGTGGTCTGTGTGAAGTTATCTTATTTGCTCGTAATACCATTAGGCTCATGCGTTATGACATATGCGCTGAGTGAGAGAAACAATGAGCTATAAATATCATATAAGAAGATAAGAACCTCCAGGTGCCAGTCCCAGAATCCAAGTTCAACCGTAAGGCTATATTGGGGCACTAGCCAGGAAAGGGCTGCCACATAAAATTATATATCAGTGCCGTGGTGGTATCACAAATTAAATATTAACAATTGATGAAGAAGAACAAGAATAAAGTATCTATAAAACCACATTGCTACAGCCTCCTATTGATTGACAGTTAGATAGAAGCGGAGGGTGGTGGCGAGAGGATAATATCAAAGAAATGATGGACAGAAAAGGGAAAGCGCGGGATTGGGTACAATGTGTTAACACAGGTGTAAAGAGTTTATTTGTAAAGCAAATGAGAGGGAAGAAATACTCGACCGAGAACTGAGATTCATGTATGTTAGTCTAATTGAAATCATCACAATTTAATATACAACTCCGACAGTTAAGTAATGTGACTGATTCCATAAAAATTAAAATAATCAACAGTTGAAGATGTATCCTGTATTTGATTCAAAGTAAGCCTCTTGTGCGTTGATACAGCAAGTGGCACGATCTAATAAACACTAGAACGACCTCTGTAGTTCGTCTGTTGTTATGGCCCTTAAAGTCGATGTTACGGCCTTTTGGATGTCATCAATATTGTCAAAGAAGCGTTATTCCAATCGTAACTTTAATTTTGTGAATATAAAATAATCACAGGGAGGCGAATTGGGGGAATAGGTTGGGAGGCTGAGAACACAAACATTCTGGTTTTGATGATGTCTCTTGTGTACTCAACCCGCTGATGTTTTTGGTCATCAAACAACAAATGTGGTACAAACCGGCCAGCCATTGTTTTTCTTGTAAATATTTTGCACTAAAATGTTATAAATGGTCTCTCTGTTAGCACCAGATTCATCTGCCATAATCCTCACAGTAAAACAATGATCTTCTTGTATCCGTTCTCAGACTTTTGCAATGAGTTTATCATTACGAACATAAATTTGGCGTCCGGGTCTAGGTGCATTAATAATCATTTCGACACCATTTTTGAATCGTTAATACTACCTGAAAATGTGTGCAGACGATAAACTATTATCCCCATTACCTTTGTTGTTAGCTTTTTGCTCCATGCTGGTTACGTAACAATGCACCTCAGACTAGGTCAGCAAAATGATGTCTTGTTTTTAGTCTGCTTATCGAGCGGCATTGAAAATTTACAAGATTATAGATGAATGTTACCTCTTTAGATTCCATGCTTTGCTTCCTAAATGGCATTTTCGTCTTGGCCATAATAAAATCAGTCTCATTACTTAATTGTTGGACCTTGTATCTACGTAATTTATCATTGTTTGCATGAGTGCAAAATGTATATAATAATGTTATGGTAAATGTTGAGGATTATACACCATTTTATATTACCATGGCATTTCTTGCATTTGTTTAATGAAGAAAGCATTGTATATACAATTGATGTCTACCAGTTTATAAAACATTAAAGCTTAAAAATATTCTGACAATATTAAATAACTTTTATTGTTACTAATCCTTAATCCAGTATGAAATTCAGGCCATCTCCGTGTGAGATGCAATTTTTCAATATTTAAAGCCCAACTCTGGATCTTGCCAGGGGCCGCAATATAGCCCGGCCATGAATGTGGTCTAATGGCTGAACGCGGTTTCTGGGACCTCTCCACGGGTGATCCTTATCCACATGTTGGCACTTTGTGTCATCTGGTGTTTATCGATTGTGTGATGCCCTGGTGGGGTAAAAGAAGATAAATAACCTTTACAGTAAGGATTGTGTTTGTTTCAACCGTTCATGATTATTCTCAGACACTTTTTGACAGCACAGTTATGGACTTTTTTTCTGTCTGGGGCAAAAAAAAAAAAAAAATTCGTACGTGCCAGGACGTAATTTTTTGTTGTTTGAAGCCGCAATATAGGCAGGCCATAAATATGGCTAATTGTCAGAACGCGGTTTCTAGGACCTCTCCACGGTGATCCTCATCTACATGGTGGCACTTTGTGTCATCGGGTGTTTATCGCTTGTGTGATGTCATAGTGGGGTAGAAAGTCAGTCAGTCTGTAGCGACAGCACTCGCCATGCTTATGGTCAATTCAGTGATCTCCTTGTGAGATGCAATTTGTCATTATTTTAAGCCCTACTCTGGCTCTTACCAGTTTCCTCAATATAGCCCGACCATAAATATGGTCTTATGGCTGAACGCGGTTTCTGGGACCTATCCACGGCTGATCCTCATCCACATGGTGGCACTTTGTGTCATCGGGTGTGTATCGCTTGTCTGATGTCCTAGTGGGGTAAAAATCTACTACTACTACTACTACTACTACTACTACTACTACTACTACTACTACTACTACTACTACTACTACTACTACTACTACTACTACTACTACTACTACTAGCCATGCTTCCATAAACCCTCAAGCTCCAAGACCCCCTTACCTACACCACAAATGTCATATAATAAAGGCAGTCATTGGCAGCTGACATGAAACATGTGCCAAGAGAACTGACTGCAAGAAGGCAACTGGCATGACTGTATCAATTAGTGAGACGGAAACAAACTTTGACAACAGCAAAATTTGAGGATACACGGGAAGTGGAAGACAGATAGAAAAGATACTCCTGGCATAAAATAATTTTTCTATTATAAATGATTGACTGTGGGAGTCGCAGTGGTGTAGCGGCTAGACGCTCGCATGCGGTTCTGAGCGTCGTAGGTTCACTTCCTGGCGGAGCCAGACTTTTTAAAAAATTGCCTTGACTCCCAGGTCGACACAGTCTTGAGTTGGTACCGGGTGTATTCCCGGGAGGTTAAGTCGACCGGCCTGATTCTGACCACATCACACATTTTTCCCGTTTGGTCTATACAAATGTAGGTCTAGCTCTATCTGCCTTATACGCCTAACGGTGTGGTGAAAGGTCCTTTACTAATGATTGACCGTTTACCAGACAGAAGGATGTAGACGGACACGACTACAATCGCCCCATAACATGGACTTTAAGAAAGAGGCAAATATGCGGTAAATTACAATGTTAACGTGTACAGTTCGTGGCGACTGCACTAGCCAACGGGTTCTGAATCCTCAGAATAAAGACCTGTTGTCCAGAAAGTGGCAACAGAAGGTCAGTAGCGATGGGAGAAAGTCTAATAATTCAGGGTACACCATACTCTAATATGCCTGCACAAAAATAAAATAAAAACTCATGTCCCCGAAGACTCCTGTCAAATTTCGTATGGACTGACTGACTGACTTTCTACCCCACAAGCGATAAACACCCGATGACACAAAGTGCCACCATGTGGGTGAGGATCACCCGTAGAGAGGTCCCTGAAACCGCGTTCAGACAATTGGCCATTTTTATGGCCTGCCTATATTGCGGCTCCCAGTAAAAGCTAGGGTGGGGCTTCAAGGAACAAAAAAATTTCGTACTTAAAAGTACGTAAGGATAAGGTATCGTATGGACATCGATGCAGTGAAGACTTTGACTTGCTTATGACAAGAAAATGGTTCTGATATATTACAAATAAATGTATTGTAATCGCCTTTAGAATATTGCTGGAACATATAATTATTGCACGAGATCATTAATCTGCATTAGCAATATTCTTATTTTACGACAATTGGTATGCAGATGTACAAATATAGTCGCTATTACCATGTAAAGAATGACTTTATCATATTTGTTTTTCAGTGTGTAATTATTTCCCTTGCATCCCATATGTTTTTGGTCGACGGGTAAGGCTGGCAGGGTACCACAACAGTTTTATAGTAACTAGCATCATAGGACATCATTCAAATTATGAAAATGGTTCAGCAAATAGATTTCCAATGATTTTTACAACAGTATGAGCGTCGACCATTAACAGCATCCTATCCTGACAGCTGAGGCATTTTGGCCATGTTAAACGGCTTGGTGTCGTGGAAAGTGCATTTTCTGGGAAAAGGTGCACAGGCAGACGATCAACAAGGTGGATACAAAACTGTGACTATGAAAGCACATTCGGCTGGGGAACTAACAGAGAGAAAAAAAAAATACTGTTTTGTAATGGACCTTCTGACTGATGACGATAGTTTAATATTTTCAATGGAAGAAATATAAAGTGAAAAACTTAGTATAGCCAAAAAGGATGGAAAGAAGTGAATCATGGACAGTCAGCCGAGTAGTCAAACATTTATGGTCAACTGTAGAGGTAGGTTTTTTTTTTTTTTTTTTTTTTTTTTTTTTTTTATATAAACGATGATATAACGCTGCAGACAAAGGAAACAGTTTAAAAACAGGATATTATTTTACGAGAAAACCTGATGGCAACAGGGAAATTAATATTATTTTCTTGCATCGCGAGAAGAAGATAAATAGAGTACACAGTGACAATAGGAAAATTTGAAGATAACATAGGCTGAAGAAGACTAGGATCGCACATCACTGCATCACTGTCAGCAATGATTGACTGAACACCACACACAACGCTGTGGAATCTATGAATATAAGTTCTACATGACGTGAATTTTAAGAGGAGGTGAATGCATGTGGTAAATACAAATATAGCGTGCATAATTCGTGGTGACTCCACTAAATCTTCAGACTGACCACCTTTTGCCATCACAAAAAAGAAAATACTCCACAACAGAGATGCAGAGCCACAAACTGTGACACAAAGAGGGAAAAAAAAAGAACAAGTCACCAAAAAAAAAAAAAAAATGGAGCTACGACAAATGACACAACGAGGGGAAAAACCCGAGCCACCAAATGGCGCCTCGTCCACACACACCCCCCCCCCCCCCCCCTTTTTTTTTGGAACAATTTAATCTATCCTGGCGCCTGGATATGCTACATACCCACTACAATTTATACTACTACTGAAAAATGACAATTCTCATGGTCCGCCCAAAAAATATCCCTAATTCGCATCCCACTGCCTAATGTCTACCTAAACGAAACACAGGTTCAAGCCGAACTTTACGGGTGGTTAAGTTAAATACAGAATATGGCGAAGTTCATACAAGAGACCATATTGCAGATAGATAATCTATTTCGAATGAAAGAAATAATAAGAAGAGGAAACCTCTCTATACTATAGTGTCTTCCGGGGACCCTGAGATGGGAAGCAAATGCTGACACGTACCAAGTAAACACCCACCCTTTACCACATATTGCTACCATTGTAATCCTATTTATTCATTGTCACCTTTCTGTCTTTCCAGATGATTGTGTTATATTGCAATATGAGGAAACATGGAGCTCACAGCCCATGGCGATGGCGAGTGTGACTAGCAAGAAACCCCCCCCCCTCCCCCCAAACTCCTGCGTTAAGAAACATCTGTCACAATTATAGCATGGGATTTCAGGACCATTGCTGTCAACATTTGTCTTTAGTTTGTTTCTTCTCAGACGCTCAGCTCTCATCCTTTCTGCAATCATATCTCCTTCATTTTCATTCCATCCCTGATACGCCCTTTCCACACAAAACAGTACATGCCATTTTGTTCACATGAGTCCAACACAGTACCTGTATCATTTATGTCCCGCTTGCATACGTATTTATATCATAGGAGAGGTCGACTTCGACATAATGTCATCATCATCATCAGGTGCCGCCGACTTGCGAGGGCGATTATGCCTCTCCACAATCTGCGATCTCCTGCAGCATGTATTAGTTTGTGTGCTGACACACCTCCATGTTATGCAACACGACAGTCAATAATTTTCTCTCGTTGTCTTCCTCCATCCCTCACTCCAAAGATGTTTCAGTGGTCACAACATGTTCCATTTTATCTCTTCTCATAACACGGCCTAAAAATGACGACTGTCTCTTTCTGATGTCTGTGATTAGCTGTCTTCGAGCTTTCGCCTCTTTTAAAACCTCTTAGTTGCTCTTTTTGGCTTTCCAAAGTATTTTAAGCATTCTTCTGTAAAATCACATCTCAGAGGCCTCAAGAAAGTGTTTGGCCTGCCTACCGATTGCCCATTACTGACAGCCATATGTTAAAACTGGATGTATGTAGCAAGCAATAATTCTTTTTCAAAACCCTCTGTGACAAAGATAAATCGCAATAAGATGTTCTTTATTTTATAAAATACAGTTTTTGCCTGTGCTATTCTGTTTCTTATCTCAGTAATGCATCTTTCATCTGATGTTATCCATGTGAACAGATATTTACATTTTTGTACTTGTCTCCAAATTTTACCATTGACTTTTATTACATATTTAGGAGTAATTCTTTTCTTTGATACCACCATTACTTCTGTCTTCCCATTATTCAAACTTAGGCCTATTCTTTTACTTTGTACCACCACAATGTCTATCATTTCCTGTAGTTCTTTCTGACGTGTTGCTATCAAGACTGTATCATCAGCATAACAGTCCTTGTTTATATTGTGCCCACCAACCACAATTCCGGGCATATCAATTAAAGATCTCAATATATATTCACTGTTTAGTGGGAATAAATCAGGTGACAGTACACATCTTTGTCGTACGCTGACCCCTCTTTATGCTCTGAAATGTACCTACACAGTTGTTGATTCTTATAGCTGCTGTTTGCTGTTCATACATATTCTTATTTATCCGTAGATATTTTCCATCAATGTTTAATTTTTCTAACAGTTTGATTACTTCTTCATGTTTCACACAGTCAAATGCTTCTGTATAGTCTGTAAAGCATAAGTACAAGTCAGTCTTTACTTCTAAAGCTCTTTCTGACAAAGTTCATACTATGTAAATAGCATTGTCAGTATAAGGTCAGTAGCGAAGGAAAGAGTCTTTTAATGATACAAGACTGGATTGTCTTTACATTATAAGGCACACTTCTATGTACCTGCCAAAAATATTTTTCCAGCCAGTTAAAAAGAACAATACTTTTATGAATATCAGTACTGTAAAGTCAATGCCTTGTTACTGAAGTAGAAAAAGCTGCAATATGTTACCAATTTTTTTTAATGACTTCTACAATCTCCCTAGAAAATATAATTATTGTATAGAGTCACTTAGCCTTTTAAATAATGAGCTTATTATACGAAAACTGCTTTATAGGTAAACGTATATGGTCGCCTATAATTAAAATATAATAAATATTTTTATCATATGGGTATTTTAGTTTTTAATTATTGCCCTTTGATTCATATTAGCTTAGTCGACTGGTCAGGCTGAGACGGTATTGTAACAGTTTCATAGTTCCAGCATCCTAGGGCAGGATTCGGTTAGTAGAAATTCTACAGCAAACATATTTCCAATGTCTTAGAGAACGATATAAGCGCCGACCATTAGGGAAGCAATAGGTTTCTGATGAACATGACATTGTCTAGTTAAAACAACAGTCAATAATTGCTCGCTGAGAGCTCTCTTAGAATTCCTCAACTCCATTATATGACATCATCCCACCTGTTCTTTCGCTGTCTACCTCTTGGTTGTGAACTAAACATTATGAAGGCACAGAACACGCCAGCAAGTTAAAGTAACAATTAGGAGATCGGGAATATTTACTGTGGCGACTTATAGAAGGAAATAACGAACTCAAACATCAGAGCTGTTGAACTGTAATGTTACAGTAACATTCTCAGAACACCATGGACCAAGACAAATTAAAACAGAATCCTGCATGGCCTGAAGATGGAGAATTGGCTCATAAACAGCATCCAGTCCCGAAAGCTGAGGCATGTTGGCCATGTTGATTGTCGTGGTGTCGTGGAAGGTACATATTCCGGGAAACGGTGCACAAGCAGATGCCCGCGAAGCTAATTGCGAGACTTTGACTATGAAAGCACATAGGGCTTGGCAACTACTAGAGAAGACAGACATCGACTATGAAAGCAAATAGTGCTGGGCAACTACTAGAGAAAGGAAGACTTTGACTATGAAAGCACATAGGGTTGGGCAACTACTAGCGAAAAAAAAAGATTTTGACTATGAGAGCATACTGCCATCTACATTTCCAGCACGGAGATTTCTGTAAAGTTTACAATGAAACGAGAATTACTGAAATAAATAAAAAAGAGATAATTAAAATAGTTTGGCCTCATTAAAAGACACACTTTGAAAGACCCGAATAATTCTGGGTTATGCCGGATCTTATTGTTAACCAGTTTTATTTTAAAAAATGGGACATTTCATTTGATGTTCACGGGCACAAGAACAGAGTAAATATGTTGTACCCGATTGCAGTGAAGTGAAAACATCGACTGAAACAATAAATGAGCTTATCTTTTTGTGGCTCTGTATTTCTTGCAATAATTAAAGGTTATGGTAATGTTTATACAAGTCATGTTAACAAAATCTTATTTTCTATACACGTATTTCTGCTTCTAATAAATGTCATAACCTTCTAGTTCTGACAGACATGCATATCTCCCATACCCTTCCAACACTGGATACAGGTTCAGTAACCGTGACGGTGTTCTAGTATAATTGTCACAAGGTTGAACTGAGATTATCGGATTTGCTCCTGTCTAATTTTTATTCTTGAGGTGTCCTTGATACAGAGATACAATCCTGAAGAAAAAAAAATGGTCACCAGCACCAAAAGGGCATTCGCATTGTCGAGATACCAGCCACAGGGACTCCCTTTTGATATAGTTTGGTTTTATCTCGTCGACAGAGAAAACAAGACAGTTTTAGGAGATAAATAAAACCAGTAAACCTGATTGACAGAAGTGAATCATGATCAGCCAGCCGACTGGGGAACCATGATGTGGAAGATACAAAGATTTGATGCACTGTTTCTATAAAATGAACTTTATTTTCAAAGGATCACACATTAGGCACGCAAGCCAGTCTTACATTCGGCCCTTCCACCCAACCAACTTTCACTCATCTACTGTATTTTATCAATAAAACAGGTTGTGTTCATAAACTAAAATTCATATTGTGAATATCAAGTAAAAACACAAAAGCATGGGTAGTAAAGTGAATGCACACACACACGCGCGAGCGCGCACATACACGCCCATTTTCACACGCGCACTCACGCACTTACATACACATACATACACACCCACCTACATACATACACACACACACACACACACACACATATATATATATATATATATATATATATATATATATAGAGATCCCACCCCAGCATTTTTAGGCTGTTGTCGTTTTTCTAGACACATTTTAGGTTTAGTAACTTGCCATTGTTTTTTGTAATGTCAGCTCACGGTACCACAGTCACAATAAAGGCAGCAAAGTAGATTTAAAAGAAAAGATTCTAGACTTGACTATTCAGCTAAAGAATAAAGGATGTCAAGTCATCATCACACGTGTACCAGCACACAGAGGTGTAACTGGAAATGAAGAAGCGGACCCTGCAGCTAAAATGGGACATAAATGTAACACAATGGTCTAGTTAAAACTGAATGGATCAAGGTGACAAACCAACGGAATTTTTCCATCCGGCAAGAGTTAACTGCATCTTTCTGGTTAAAACAATTGGGCACCTTAAATAAAACATATATGCAGGAATAAAGGTAAATGTACGACGGCGTTAAGAAGCACATAACTTATGACATTTTTTTCGTAGTGGCTACTATTTACTAATGATGTATCCATGGGAAATTATTTGTGAGTAGAATACCTACATGATAAATACATTCATTACATAAGTAATTTTAAAAGTACGTAAATGTGTATTTGCAAACTAATTTAAAAAAAAAAAAATAAGCGCGTTTCTAACGTAACATTAGCATCTCTTGCAATAATTATATGTTCTAGGAATGTTCTAGAAAAATTGCAATGAGGTGGTAATGAATTGCAGCTTTTTCTAATTCAAAATCAGGTCATTGACTATACGAGCGCTGTTATGTAAAACTGTGTATATTTTGTTTGAAATTCGTTTTGCCTTGGAATTGCAAAAAAAATTACCAGTTGTAATCTGTTTTTTACATATCTCCCACCTTACATCCTTGATTCTGCCGCTATTTTCACACGTCTTCAGTCTGGGAATTAGGTTCTTGTGACCAATAATTAGTCCAGTCACAAGAAGCTGTGTAGATTAGAATGCTTCAAAAAAAAAAAAAACAATTGATAAAGTCAATAATAGAGTCAAAACCAATTGACGTTTTTGATCGTCTCTCCCCGCAAAATCGGTATGGTGTGCTCTCAGTCATTTTTACGAGGTAACTCTGTGTGTACTTGTCAAAGATTTGTGAAGAAAATTTCCACTTGCATTGGCTTTTTACCCCACCAGGACATCACACAAGCGATAAACACCCGATAACACAAAGTGCCACCATGCGGATGAGGATCACCGTGGAGAGGTCCCAGAAACCGCGTTCAGATATTTGGCCATAATGATGACCTGCCTATATTGCGGCCCCTGGCAAAAGCCAGAGTGGGGCTTCAAATAACAAAAAATAACGTCCTAAGAAGGACGTAGGGATTTATAACTATGGAAATTATGAAATCCGCCAGATGTGCTCAAAAGTTACGAATGTTTTGCTATGGCGTGTAATTTATTAAAACGTAAACATGTCCATGGACCATACAAAAACTGAGTGATGCATCGAATGCAGATTTACACATTAATATAGACCGTTTGATATGGTCGAATCCATGCAGGTAGAATGCCCGTTTCATGTGTCCTCTTAACTTGACTTCACAATTGATTTTTATGAAGAAATGCGTCATATTGTTTCCCTTGTTAATGACTTTCTTGATCTATGTGTTGTGTTTGTTTCCCTTGATCTTCATTATCATAATAATATCGTGTCAACTTATTATTCGTCATTGTTTGTGTATATGTGTGTGTGGCGGGGGGGGGGGGGGGGGGGGGGGGGGGGGGGGGTTGTGTGTGTTTGTGTTTTGTGAAGGCATTTTGTTGCCATTTCAAAGAAATAAACACTCACAGCATAGTACCTCAAAATGAATGTCAGTACATATTGTGACTGACACGAGTCTTAAAATATATTTATCACAAATTGATTGACTGTTCTACTCGCATAAACAAGGCGTTGATATACGGCGGTAGACATTCGTTACAATTTAGGAAAGGAAACAGTGTTGCGGAGTGAACAAACCCTACACTGTGGACTAGTCGTGACGCTGAAATCCATAGCGGGCACGTCACATTTCAAATTTAAACCCGTCCGGGGAGGTATATAGTATCTCATATTAATATATACCTCTATCTGGTGAAATAAACATTCCTATACCATCTAGTTGTTTTGAGAAGTCTACATTTTTAAACTTGCAACTGTGGGATATATATTTCCTGAATAATTTTCAGAAATTCCTGTAAGCCTTTTTACTCCTTCAGCATGAATACAGGACTTCTTTTCTAGAGACGACAAGCTTAGTCTGGGGCGGGAATTCTTTTGCCAGACCTCTGAGGTGTCGGGAGACGTTTTAATTATCTCATTAACTTTGGCGCTTTCAAAGTATCAGTTTAATCTTTGAAGGATTCCTAAGCTTGGGATGATATCTCCTTAGAGGTCAGGCAGGCGAATCACAGTCCAACCAAAAATCACCAACCCATACCATCCCTATCACCAAACCTACCCAAAACCCTAGCTATTGTTGGCAAAATTTCAACATGGCAGGAGCTTGTGAGTGAGTTCCAGTGGCTGAGAGACAGTATTGCAGGTCACCTTTGTCATCAATCCAAGGAATCCTTCTTCAGGAGCTTGTGTGTGAGTTCCAGTGGCAGAGAGACAGTATTGCAGGCCACCTGTATCATCAATCCAAGGAAGCCTTCTTCAGGAGCTTTGTAGGGCTCCATTGCAGTCCCTATGTCCTCATATGTGAGACGATCAGTGTTTACCAGGTCAACCAGAGGAAAAGCGATCTATTGAGTCAGCTGGTTCAAATCACCATGGACTAAGATGAGCAGTGTCCTACGAAATCGGAAAAGTACATCTGAGATGATATGCCATATGCTCTCTTTACATACCTACCTTTGAATCACAGTGATGATTCATATATTCCATGAACTAACTGTCTGTTTCAACATCGTTACGGTTCCTGTTACAGCAGGCAGCGACCATTATCCGGTGTGCTGTACATGGTCTAAATTTGGCTTTAGGTCTCCTAAATGTATGCACCTCACAATTAAATTTAGAAATTTTTAAACATTTAATTCAGAAGTATTTTTAAATGATTTCCGAAACGCACAGCTAGAGCACGTTTATCAGCTTTCTGAACCAGACGATGCTATAGCATACTGGACAAAAACTGTCTACAATGTGTTTAATAAACATGTGCCGGTTAAAGAAGTTAGGGTTAAAAATCAAACTAAGTCTCCATGGATCACTAGTGAAGTTCTGGAGGTTATGAGAGATCGATACATGGCACATAAAATAAAAAATGTCATCGAGTATCGTAGGCTAAGAAATAAAGTGCAATATATTATCCGTAGGATCAAGACAATTATTTTAATAAGTTGATTATTGATAAATCAAACAGTACAGACATATGGAAGGCTATTAACATGCTGACCAATAGGAACCATCATTCAGATTCTGTAAAACCAGACTATCTTACATGTGATGATTTCAGTATTTTTTTTTTTTAAATGGCATCATTTAGTGATGACAAATATATTAATGCTAGTCCTTCTGAGATTCCTCTCATGTCTGTTGCTGAAGTACATAAATACCTTACCAACCTCAAGCAGACCTCAAACTCCTCTGGCTAGGATGTTGTCAGCAATCGAATACTTCGATGTGCTGCACCAGTGATAAACGATTCCTTGACTTTCATATATAATCAGTGTTTTGCCAAGAACTACTTTCCTTCTGTATTAAAGTTGCAAAAGTTTATCCTCTGTATAAACCTGGCTCAACTGATAAAAGTTCTGCGGGTAATTATAGACCAATGTCTTTACTATCATCACTATCAAAACCATTAGAGAAACACATACATAAAATAATATTTCAGCATTTAAATAGCAACAATCTAATCATCGATAGTCAGTCAGGGCTCAGGCCTAAATACTCCTGCCATACTGCCTTGACAAAAATGACAGACAACTGGCATGTTAACATCAACAATGGCAAGATGTGTGGAGCATTTTTTTATTTTTTTTTATTTTAAGAAAGCATTTCATATGGTTGATCATGATATTTTAATTACCAAATTAATTACCTTAAAAACTAACAACAATTTAAGAAATTTAATAAAGTCATTCTTGTCTGATCGACGACAAGTAGTTTCCTCGGAGAACTGCCTTTCAGATTACACACAGCTAAATATTGGCGTTTCTCAGGGTTCAGTACTTGGACCATTGCTTTTTGCCACATATATTAATGACTTCATTTACATCTTAGCATAACATGTGACTTATTTGCAGATGACTGTACTGTATACACTAATAATGAGAACTATGATAATTTAGCACGTTCATTACATAATGAACTAGATACGCTTATTAAATGGAGTAATGCTAATCGCATGTAAATTAACATAACTAAAACTAAATCTATGGTAAGAGCAACCAGACACAAGTTGCAGATATTAGACTTTAACAAGCCTCCACTTTAGCTCTATGTTGAAAAATGTATTAGTGATGTTAATGAACACAAAACATTAGGTGTTATTGATAGCAATTTAGCTTGGTGTTCTCATGTTCATGCCATAACCAAGAAAGTAGCACAAAACGTTTAACAGTTAGCCAAAATTGAGCACTTTCTGGATCAGAGCAGACTTATAATATTTTATGTATCCTACATTCAAGCCCATATTGACTATTGTTCCACGGTTTAGGATAGTTGCTCCAAATCCAACTTAAAACGACGGTGTTCTCTTCAAAATGGCGCTTAACACCTAGTCTCAAATTGAAAGCACTGTGACAAAAATCATCTCTATAGCCATCTAAGAATTCTCCCATTTAATAAACGAATAATTTTTAATAAAGCCAAATTTGTTCATAAAATATTAGCTCAGAACACTGCAGATTATCTTTTCAGGTTAATTCACACTAACCCTAAGAACAGCAAAAGCCTAAATTTATTACATTTGCCGAAGCCTAGAATAGATCTATATAAAACAAGTTTGTCATATTCTGTTGCTCATTTATGGAATCACCTCCCACTTGATCTAAAAAATATGAGTATGTACTCATTTAGCCGCAGCCTTTTTAAATGCATGTGAACCAGTGATTATATGCCGCCATAGATGCAGCTAATAATTTACATGCATTATCATCTTACTTATATGTATTTTGTAGGTATGTGTGTGATTGTTAGTGTGTGTGTATGTATGTGGATATATGTATGTATTCTTAGGTTTGTAAGTAGGTGTGTGTTTGTATGTACGTATGTTGTAAGTATGTGGGTGTATGTGCGATTGTATGAGAGTGTATGTGTGACTGTGGGTGTGTGTGTATTATGTATACAAGTGTAGTGAGTCATTTTCTCCCCATTAAGTTATGCCCGATAGATGACGTCAGTAATAAATGTAAGGCGAATGTTTGACTGACTGAGATAACACGAGATTTATGTCTTGAGTTTCATGAGAGACATCTGAAAGTCAGGTTTTATGTGAAACATGATTGTTCACGTGAAACCATGAGGGTTGACTGGCATGAGTCGTGTGGAATGCGAGTTGTCACGGGCCAGACACGACAATTCGTGAGAATGAAATTATCCAGAATATTCGAGAACAGGACAGATCAGAGGGCTATATAATAGCGAAGAAAAGGTTTGTGAGGCAGTCTCGTTTTGGACCTAGGAACAGTGTGCATGGACAGCGGTGGATGATGTGTGGATTCAGCAGATGTTTTTGTGAGTGAATTTGTTCCAGTCCAACTTGGCGAAAAAAGCTGGCCAGTAATATGTCTGCGGGTCGTCTGAGTTTGTCTGTCAGGACAGCTGCTGTGTTTCGTTCAAGATGTTAGTGTGATTGTGATTTCTGCTTGAAGGTAATATTTGACACTTGCATTATAATGGGTGCCTGGACAGTTGTCTAGTTCATGTGCCGGCGGTGTAAGCCGCGAGTGGAGGATTAAAGTACTGGAACAGTATCGTGTTGTTTTTCCAGTCGTCCATTTTTTCTGCTCGTCGAGTGATGTCAGTTTTGTGAGATGGCAGCGAGCGTGCGATGAGGCGAGCCAGTGGAGGATAAAAGAAAGTCATCGCAAGATGGGCAACTTGTCCAAACATTTGAGGATAGGAAAGTTGTTTCGTACAGAAAAATCTGAGACATCGAAAGGTGTTTAGTTATCAACCTGACGTCAGGTAGTACCAGTTCAACATAAGAACGTAAGCGGGGAAGATCGATGGCGACATAACAACAACCCATATTCGATAGTTCACAGATTGAACAACGTTCGGACAAATTCCAGGCTTTGAATACTGATAGACAAGTCCACGTTTTAAGTTTCGACCAAGTAATCAACAATCAACAAAGTTGCAAAAGAAAGATTGCAGACAGTGACAGTGTCAAGGAGCGATCATCAATGTTAGCAAAGGAATGCAACAGTAAGTCTACACAGAGATGATGTGAGACTAGGGCTGCCCCTCTGCAAAACTTCTGAAGCCTTGTTGTTTGATCAAATTTTGCTGCCGACTAAAGTGTGGTAAAGTGTAGTGGGAAATCTACACTGAACAACACAGACAAGCGTCGACACCAGATCCTGTTTTTTTCGGATCTGTTTTTTCAAAACATAGAAAGACAGTGAAACACCGGGTAGAGTGTTAACTGTATGGAAATCAAAAGAACCACAGCTCTGACACTGGGTATTTGTGTCACAGCTATACATTTTCAGCCGTGGCAAACCATTTAATAGGAAACTACAGTATGAGAAGCCTACAATACCTCAAGATCAGCACTCATTGATGTCTCGTGATCAATAATGCTTCAAGTTCATCGTATAATCGCACATATCATAAGAAAGCGATAACAATAAAGCTTTCCTACGTCCTAAACACATTCAGTCGACAGGAAAAGCATCAAATTGGTCGGTGCAAATCTAAGTATTGATTGAAGTGTGTAGCTTGCAGTGAACTATTTAAGTGTCTACAGTTAACAATGTACTATTTAAGTGTGTATCTAGTAGTGAACTATTTAAGTATCTGCAGTTAACAATGTACTATTGAAGAGGGTAGCTACCAATGAACTATTCAGGGATCAATATCCAGTTTATGAAACCGATAGTACAGTGAACAGTACCACAAACAGTATGCAGTTTCTGTAATAAATGCTTCACTGAACAATTGCTTAATCAGTGTGCATTCAATACTAAAATTAGTAGTGTGAACAAATAAACTGTGCGGTCTTAATTAGTTTCAGTGCCCAGTTCATGAAATCATTACTATGGCATTTTAATTTCAATTAACCCGATCAAGTTATTATTTCTTCAGTATTTTTAAATTAGCAGTAACATATTCAACGGACAAGCTTCAACGAAACAACCTTCAAGAAAGCAACAGCCATCGCAGAACCAGCTACAGGTCAACTTCAGGACAGTCAACTAGATCAGCACAACAATATACATTGATTATTAATTTCATTTTTGATTTATTTTTCTGGTGATTCAGTTATTTATTATAATTATCAATATTATTTATTTATAATTTACATTGGTGCATTCATTGACATTTATTATATTTATTTATAATTTACACTGGTGCATTCATTGACATTTATTTCATTTATTTATAATTTACATTGGTGCATTCATTGACATTTATTTTATTTATTTATAATTTACATTGGTGCATTCATTGACATTTATTTTATTATTACATTGGTGTTTTGATATTATTTTGTATTTTCCTACTATTCTTTACATTATTTCTTTTTATTTATAAATATTGGCAAAATGTATTGAAATTATATATATATATATATTTTTGTCATTTTTAAAAATTGTGGGTGTGATATTACACGAAAGTTCAGTACCACCATCATCAGGAAGTGCCATATTTAATCATACACACATCATCAATATCAAGTGTCAAAGTTATTTCAATTTGAGTTTAACATTTGATCTACCCATTCACATTTGATCATCATCAAGTGTAACCACTATAACAAAAATACAGCTGTGGGTAATATAAATTGTATTGTATACCAAGAATAATAAGTTAATCATTGGTTGATGGGGTAAAGATTATTGTCATATTATTTGGTGATACACTCATTGATTCAACACTGTATCTTTATTTAAACTGTATTGAATATTACTATTGTTGATATCTAATATAGACTAAAGGTATTGGTGGATAAGAATTATTCAGTTAACAGTTTCTGCATATATATTGTAACTAAATGTGGCTTTATTGAAAGCGAATTTAATAAGCATCATACTGAACAAGTGTATTTAGTAATTGTTACGTGAAAATAGTAATTTATCAAAAGGTGACCACAACTCAAGAGAGAAAAAACATCATGAAAAATCCTCATACTATATAAGTAATTACATTTGCCTGATGCAATACATCTTACTTACCATGTGGCAAATTCTGTTGATAACATGCCAAACATACAATCTTGATTCATTCTGTATTATCCAAAGCATCCAGATCCTACAACTTCTTCTGACTATAAGTCCTATTTACAAAGATTGCTACAACTCTCAACTGTTTGTTACTTCAAAAACTTGTCAAATTCTTAAAAGTGCTACACTACTGACACTGTTGTTGCTGAAACTATTACTGTTACAAATGATGTATTCAAAACACTTTCCACATTCGGTGATTACAAATCTTTATTGCCACAGTCAAATCCACAATCAAACAAAGAGAATATAAAATAGTGACATTCATAAAAACTTACAAGAAGATTTTGGGTGTATAAAATCAAAAATTGTAATTTTTAGTTTGTTAATTAGTCAGACAAGTTATGTATAGAATGGTCAAGTCCTTTTGTTGTTACAAGAAAGATTTCTGATGTTGATTATGAAATCAAAATTGATGAAAAGCTAAAAAATGTTTCATGTAAACATGCTTAAACCATATTTTAAAAGATCACTATTGATGTCAGATGATGATGTACTTGATGCAAATTTATGTAATGTAATTAATGAAGAGTTACCTGATGTTATAGAAGAAGATATCCCAACACCATCAACAAAAAATGAAGTCAACTGGAAATCGATAAAGTTAAATGAAGAACTATCAGAAAATGTAAAAGCAAAATTGTGGAACATCATTTTTCATTACAAAGATATTTTCACGAATAAACCTGGGAAAACTAACATAATCAGTTACGATATCCAGTTGAATTCATCAGTACCAGTGAAATCAAAACCATATGTAATACCTATCCATTATATCGATAAGGTTATATCAGAATTGCAACAACTACAACAAGAAGGGATTTAGTCCAGACAGACGAAAATATTGTTTCGAAAATTTTGAAGATCCAAAAACCTAAAACTAAAAAGCAGCTCCAATCTCTACTAGGGTTAATAAACTATTATGGTAAATTCATCCCAAACTTAGCAGCACTAACATCACCACTATCAGAGTTATTAAAGAATCAACAATTGAAAAAATCAGATTGGAATGAAACACATGAGGAAATTCTAGTTAAAATAAAAAACTGACCCTTCCAAAAGATTTTTTTTACAATCAGATGCCAGCGGTCACACAATAGCTAGTATGCTTGCGCAGAAACATTCACAAACATTACTCCCAGTAATGTATATGTCACAGAAACTTAACCAAACTCAACAAAAATACAATACATTTGAACGAGAAGCGTTGGCACTAGTTATTAGTCTAAAAAAGTTTCAGAAGTTTCTTCTGGGAAAAGAATTCACTATTTTAACAGATAACTTGGGGTTGACAAAATTATTAACAATTGATGCCAATAGCAATCCAAGGGTATATAGATGGGCATTGTTGATATCACAATTCAAATTTAACATTGAAAACATCAAAGGAGCAGACAATCATTTACCAGATATCATGTCACGTTTGTAGAAGATGTTGCAACTGCTATTACAACTTGTATTAACTGAAATCATTTTATGCAAGGGTATGCATTGTATTATTGTATGAATGTATTATATGAATTTACAGCTTGAAAAAATATATATGTTTTGATTTGAACGGGTATAATATAGTAAACAATCAAAATTAAAGGGAGACAACATTCAGCGTTAAAATACACCTCACCAGAAAATGTTACATTTACTAGTATACTAAATTAAATTGGTGTAGCATTTAATTTGAATATGTGTGTTAATGAGACATGTTGTAGTTTCTGAAGACAAGGTAATTAACTACATCTTGTACCTTACATATTTGGGAACAAAACCATACATTGCTGATTTAGCCATTGTTGAGGGCTTTCATGAATGGGAATAGCGAGGGTGGGACTTCATGGGGTCACACTTCGGTTTTAGAGCCACGATTTTGGACTTCCGCACCGATCGGGGGGTGCCAGGAGAGGGGTTCGGTTGTATACCGACTTTAGAACTGGGTGGGGATACCTATGGAGCCAGATTATTGGTCTTCCGCACTAAAAGGGGAGTGCCTGGGGTGAGGATCCCATTAAGGTATTCACAGTCGTGCAAAGACCCAACAGATGGCATTTTAGCGTGTTTAACTTGTTAACCTAATGAGGTAAAGGGAACTTGGTTGGAAATGAACTTGTCGAAAATGATTCACTGCAAAGGTCTAGAATCACCATGTTCAGTGAAATGTTCACACCTGATTAATTGAAAATGTAAAACATTTTTTTTTTGGGTGGGGGAGAATGTAGTGAGTCATTTTCACCCCATTAATTCATGCCTGATAGATGACGTCAGTAGTAAATGTAAGACGAATGTTTTGACTGACTGAGATAACACGAGATTTATGTCTTGAGTTTCATGAGAGACATCTGAAAGTCAGGTTCTATGTGAAACATGATTGTTCACGTGAACCATGAAGGTTGACTGGTAGGATGAAATGCGACTTATCACGGGCCAGACACGACTTTCAACAGTGGGGAATTCGTGAGAATGAATCCAGAATATTCGAGAACAGGACAGATCAGAGGGCTATATAATAGCGAAGAAAAGGTTTGTGAGGCAGTCTCGTTTAGGCCAAGGGAAAGGTGTACGTGTGAAAAAGTTCGGAAGAATGTTGACGTCTGAATAGCGTGATTTCCCAATGTCTACCTGGCATAAAATAGCGGCTGACGGAAACGGTGTCCAGCTGTGAATGACTGTCGTTCTGGATGGAGGGAGCTGCTGTGTTCTTTGAATTGTGTATATATTCTACGATGTTACAAAGGTATGATTGACTGTTTAGAGCATTTATGAGTGATATTGTTGTATATAAACATTTACTGACTGCAACATCAGCGAGTGAAAATAAACAGTACGTGTGACTTCTGAACGTCTGCCAGCGTCCATGTTTTCTCGTTCTTGTCAGTCGGTGAATGGAAAAATGCAGTGACTCATTCGAGCCAGCAATTAATAACAGTGAAGATCACTGCAGGACTAAATAACTAAAATACAACGTTGAAAATGACCCTATATTCCAGATACCTTGACGCCACGTTAAACATAAATAGCAATCTGTATTATCAAACGTGCAAGAAATAGAGATACGAGGAAAACAAATATTGCAAACATAAACTGACGTTGATTAGGTAGAGAAAAGACAGCTGGAACATCTGTATTTTGCTAATGATAATGTAATGTTAGGTAAAAACAGCAAAGACTGTTAAGAGAAAACACAATTTGTTGTCAATAGCATCAACACAAGGACTACAAATAAGTTATGAAAAAAAAATATATTAAAGAAACCAACAAATGATCATGTAGATATCATGCCAGAGAACAAACCAGTAAAAGTATTGAATCATTTTACCCACTTGGATAGACATTTTGACTCTCAAACAGACACAACGAATCCAATTATGATACACAATGGCAAAGCAACAATAGTCTTTAAAAGCCTTAACAAAATATACAGCTTTGAGACCAAACTGTGCTTCGTTGATTGCAACGTTATTTCATTTCTAACATACACCAGCCAAAGTGAAGAATTAATTATCAGTATTATTGAACGAAAGTTATATGCATTTGAAAAAAAAAAAATAAGCTCAAACCAATAGAATAAATGCCGCGGACCATAAAATAGCGACTGACCGACACGGATGTAATATGCACGCAAACTTTATATTATAACTGCCGCTGCCATATTAAAGGCATTAATTATAAGGCGCATGGATTTGTGGCAGACACAAATACACAATTTGAGGATTCACGGAACACAAAACGCACTACCAATGACCAATTGTTATCCGGTAATTCACGCACATGTGTCTGTTATTTTAATACATTGCACGGTTATGAAATCATATCTTATTATGTCCTAAAGAAAATCATCATTTACAGTTTATTTAGCTAATTGATAAATACTTAAACTACAGGAGACCAACCGGAGAGATGAATGGAGGCGGGTTATTTCTGCAGCAATGAACCTCAACAGCTCGGAATGCTGAAAAAGAAAAAGACGAAGTAAACTAGTTTACTTTTCTCCCTTAGTGCTATTGAAGACATATTTAATTTTACCCTCTGACGACTTGCATCCACGTGATGTGTGCTTAAATATATTTGTTCCATGTTGAAAGTAAACCTCATGTGTGGGCAATTAATGTTGCTTTTCCGGGAAACTTACCAGCGATAGTAGTGTGTATTGCACCGCTCCAGTAAAGAATGGAAACACATTTCAAGTCGAATATTACCAGACATGTCTAAATTACCATTACTTCGACTTTATGCACCACTTAAATATTCGGGGTTTGGAAATAAAGAGTATGTCTATGAGCAGTGGCATCATGCAGTAGTGAACACTTCCTAAGTGTAGGAAATCTAGATCTAGCCCGAATACGCCTGAAGGCGTTCAAAAAAAGGGTCTTTTACGTTTCTACTAATTATTAGACTTATTTGGACTTTTTGTGGCTTGTGGTTTGTATCAGACTTACTCTTTACATCTAAAAATATTTACTTGTACCCATCGCTTTTGGATGGACCTGGAATCAAACATGTAACCTCAAGTCCGACAGATAAGCATGCTCCTAGATATCAGATAAGGCCACACAATTGAGACATCACGATAGAAATATGATAACATTTGCTGAATGTTGAATTCAGAATCAATATCACAACAATAGGAGCACTCCCATAAGCGATCTGTCCCCATCTTCAGCTGCAAGCATAAAGTTAATTGAACGTCAGCCATACACCCTCCTAAATGCTTGCAGGGCTATTCTCCTCAGACCGTAATGATCTGTTTACTGTTTACTCGCTCCAAAAGGGCAATCACACTCACACTATTTTAACATCAAATAATGCAGAATCGACCAGTTTATCTGCCTGTTTGTTTCCCAACACACTGGCGTAACTTGAAGTAACTGTGCAAAGGACGCTAACTACGCGGAACGTTTGAAGCGATGCTTGCCACTCTGCATGGAACATGCTTGTCTCCACTTTTCTCAGTTGATTCAGTTACAAAGTGTTTATACTGCCGAAGTATCTCTTATACGTCACCAGCAAGGGAAACAATTAAGTATATGTGTGGATACTTATCAAATGTGAAGTCAAGTTATTGAGGACAAATAAAGTGGGTTTTTGCAAGCGTGGATTACTCGGCATCAAACAGTCGTTTTTAATGCGTAAGTTTGCATTGGATGTCTGCAACAGTTTTTGTATTGCCCATACCTATTTAAATGTGACACATTACCCTTTTTAGCAACATCAATGCAACTTCCCAGCACTCACCTGGCAGACTTTCTATTACACAAAGTTTATTTAATAAATTAATAGTCACCTTATCAAAAATCTTTGACAGGTACACATAGATGTACCTCATCAAAGCCGCCTTAAAAACATATTTAAGTTCTAAAACTTAGGGTTGATTTCGCTCAGTAACTATCAAATTAACATGCATAATTTAGTAATTCCATACATTCTTTGTCTTTGCTTAATTAACATCGGATAAAATGTGCAGTTTGTATATCTACTTTCTTCAATGTCTTATGCAATTTCTTTATGTACAATATATTTAATAAAGTAACATTTTTAGACACTCATTGAATAGCTGTGCTTATTGAGACACTTTAGATCTCCCCTATATATTTTATCTTTGTTCAACTATGTCAACGATTTCAGCATTATTGCATCTTGTGTAACCGCGACATGTGCCACTTTTATTTAGAAACTACATTGATTGGATGGACTTTTTGAGACACAACAATGATGAGCTGGACTTTTTGAGACACAACAATGATGAGCTGGACTTTTTGAGACACAACAATGATGAGCTGGACTTTTTGAGACACAACAATGTTGAGCTGGACTTTTTGAGACACAACAATGATGAGCTGGACTTTTTGAGACACAACAATTATGAGCTGGACTTTTTGAGACACAACAATGATGAGCTGGACTTTTTGAGACACAACAATTATGAGCTGGACTTTTTGAGACACAACAATGATGAGCTGGACTTTTTGAGACACAGCAATGTTGAGCTGGACTTTTTGAGACACAACAATGATGAGCTGGAATTTTTGAGACACAACAATTATGAGCTGGACTTTTTGTGACACAACAATGATGAGCCTAACGTCTGAAAGGGGTTAGTCAGCTAATACCCGTAAATCTCATCACAAAGAGATCTGGACCCCACCAGACCCAAAGACAACAATCACCACAGCACAGCAAGGAAGCACAGAACTGGAATATCAGGTGTGACTACACACCACAAATAAAAGGAAATCAAATAAGACAGCAAAGGAACCTTCCTCGATATAGCAGGCCTCTGGGCGGCTGAGGAAGGATCAAATTTGAAATTTTTGTTGGACGAATTGGAATTGGAAAGGGGTTTCGGGGACCTCTCTACGAATGATCCTCATTCGCATGGTGGAGTTTTGTGTCACCAAGTGTTAATCGCTTGTGTGATGTCCTAGTGGGGTTAGACTTACCTATCGACCTCAATGCAGCTTCATACCTTTTTGAGGGTGTACAACAATATACTCATTTAAAAAAAAAATAAACTGCCACATTTGTCAGTTGTAGGAACAGCCAACCCACGAATAACGACAACTGACTTTACAAGCTTTATGAGTGTCTTCGATACACACACGAGGAATCAGTGCGGAACTACTCTTGTTGACTGCAATGTGTGTGGTTAAGGAAAACTATCTTTACAATTATATGTTAGCGTACATAGTGGCATATGTTCAAGAAAACAGGAGACATAAGATCATGCAATTTTTTCTGTGATGTTGATGGAGGCAGTGTTATAGCGGACAGACGGTAAACAATCAAGTAGTAAATGGCGCCAGTCAAGTCTTTTTTTTCATAACATGTATTAGGTACATCTGTGTGTGTACCTGTCAAATATACCCACGAAATTCATAAAGACATACCACTTTGCATCTGAGCATAGCTGGATAATTTTATTTTAAGTATATATATATATATATATATATATATATATATATATATATATATATATATATATATATATATATATATATATATATCAAATCGCCGCATAATATATTATAAGCACGATAAAAACAATGTGAAATTAAATGTTACAAAATACAATTCATTTTTGTATAATCCCGACAGCTTGATATGACTTGAGTAAATATTAACATATGAGCTACAATAAAATCATAATTTTTTTGGGATTTCATTTTACTGACTTTGTAAGTTTATAGTACCCATACACACTTATTGTTATTGCCCTTTGCTGCCGAGAAGCCACATTCGTTGATTTCCCGTGACCATCTTCTTCTTTTCCACATAAAAAAGTTAACCTTCAGTCATCGGGGTAGTGCGTTAGGAAAGTTGCTAGCTAGCTGACCTATCAGCCTCACAGTATAATCTTGACCTCTTGACCGCAGAGGGGAATTTGTGACATTTGCTAGGACTCTTATGGAAATCCACATATAGTAGATATCCTAAATTGAACACACAAGTTATGGCTAATAATGGCACCTAGAGATATCTAGGGAAGCTGAGAGACCTGCAGGATGTTGACCATATCACACACTGGAAAAGCATCCATGCAAATATATCGGACTACCCTACTGCTCCCTCGTCTGGTTTTAATTTGCTTGGACATTTGTATACAGTTGATTTAGACAACACAACGTTTACACACTTTATAAATCATATTCATCAATATGAAAATAAAAGATACTGTTTTGCCAATTAAATTAATCGTTGCCTGCTCTTTTCCCAGATTTTCTTGATAAAACAATAATATGCAATTTAAGTCAACGCTGAATCTAAACTTGTCATTGCAATTATATAATAAAACAAATAGGATACATTTAATTCATATCAAAGATTATAATGTTTGCTTAACGTCGATCCAGTTTTAGTTGAAATGTAAGTCTGCGCATACAACTTAAAGAACGCTGGTTCAACACAATATTCTTACAAATAATGCACCATCGATTAAAAACATGGACTCTGTCTTTAGAAGACAGAAGGAAAATATTCACGACAGAAATGAAATGTTTACGTACTATTCTAGGTGTAACTATAAAAGATCGACTTTACACAGATGGGTCAATAATTTGCCATGTGAGAAGATCGTAGGCTTTTACAGGGCTGGCTGTAATTAGAATTGTAAAGCAAGATTCGGGTGCTGTTTCATTGACCACAAGCAGTCTGACTATGGTGGTTTTGGCAGTGACCAGAGCATTTACAGGCTGGAGACAGACTTTTCCCGAGCACGCTTCCTCACTGACTCAGCTATTATTCTCAGGAAGATAGAGAAAGACCAGATCCAAAGACAGCAGGTGGAGTCCCTGAAGCGGTCTGGGCTGACACACATTAGTTTCCTATTTGTTGCAGGAAATGTAGGCGTGCAAGGAAAGGAGCAAGCTGATCAACTTGCAGGTAAAGCTGTTCTGAATGCACTACCAGAAGTAAGACTTTTGCAAGAACCACGTGATTACTGTGAATCTGCAACTATGACATGACGGCAAAAACAACATGTTAAAAGGGTTTTGGCGAGAAATAAACAGTATGCAGGAAGCCAGAGAAGAATAAGAAACCAACAAAGAACTGGTGTGACCAGCTACATGCTGCCGGGTTTACTAAGGCGGAGACCTGGTCACTTATGGAAAGAAGGGTTCGATGTACAATGAGGTTAATCTGTCGATGAACTAAATAACTAACTATGAACGATGATATCATAAGTGGGGTCGCCATAGATTAAATACTGAACTTTAAAAGCAGATACCAAATCAAGTGATTTATTTATGTACCAAGATTGACATCAGACAGAGCGCAATGTTATACAAATACAAGGGTAACAGAGGTAATGGACCGCGGTAATTTAAAAAGTAAGTAAAAAGTAAAGATCCCTTTTTCACGGCTTTCGGTAATTTATAGACGCCGAAAAGTATTTTATACGAAGCGAACAGAAAGGCCAGTTTCATAGATCTCTTCCTGTCCTGACGCTGCGGGGCATTCCATGAGTAGAGAGAAGTAAATGAAAATCTACATGGTGGCACTTTGTGTCATCGGTGTTTATCGATCTGTGTGAAGTCCTAGTGGGGTAAAATTTACTTGCCTACCTAATTTGCGGACACTAATAACTAATAAGGAAATGCATGTTTGGCATGTGCACATCCATGTAATGTGTCATTGTAAACAGTGCATCCCATGTTCAGGTGATACCGAGAGTAGGCCATTCGTTTTCACATCCCCCCCCCCCCCATGCTTTTTGAAAAGAATAAGAAACGTTCGGTTGCAAGCCTTGTGTTATGGTTTATTCACTCAACAGTGTAAGCACTAGTAAATGGCACCTGTCATCGTTTTTGTTTTAAACATTTATTAGTTACATCTGTCTGTGAACCTGTTAAATATTCGGAAAAAAGTCAGTTTGTTAGTCCTCTTTTTCATCTGAGCATAGCTGGAGAACTTTAGATAAACTTGTTTCCAGTGAATTTGTCTTTATTTCCTTTAACTAGTTCAGCTGAAGAGTTGACCACAACAGAGAGTCAAATATGACTCATTCTGGACCTAAGATAACTCTTTATTGGTTTAACTTATCTCCAGTGTTACTACAAAAATACATTATGTTAACCATTGTTTGTAAGGCTAAAGTATATTTTTTAGAGAAAAGGAAAGTTCATATTGAACAACAAACTAAGAATCTTAAAGAAGGCTATACCAGCGAAGTTTCTTATGGCACCTCGGAAGCCTGAAGCTGTCTTCTTCGTCGTGGAATCTCTATAATTAAACCAGCTCAGAAAACTCATCACAGTTTATGACTACCCTTTGTACTAACTGTAGAAGTTAGTCTGCTGGATTGTGATCCGTTCTGTGGACTCTAGAACTGCAAATCGATTTACTATTCCCTATTTTTTTTTTTTTTTTTGTCTTTTGCAGCGAGTGTTTTTTTTTTTTTTTAAATTTTTTTTTTTTTTATAAAACATGTCAATGCACTCCAACATTGATCCCTAAATGATCGATAAAGTTCATCTTTCAAAGTGAGTTGTTCGTCTTGAGTCCTTTACCCAGGTATCAATTTGTTTTTGTTTCTGTTAAATCTTCTTTACAAACGTGTTTCCGTGCTGTCTCCGTGATCTCATTTCTTTTGTCTTTCAAAAGGATGTCCAGACTTCAATGATGATAACACACTGTGCACGACACAATCGACGATGAATGTTTACCTTCTGTTTAAAGAAAACAGACCACAACGCGAATCCAACACCTTAAGGGTAAAGGCAATAGCTGTGTCCATGATTTTTTTCGTTCGCCATGCATAAACCACCAAACAAATGCAACTATAGCTTGATGCGTAGTGAACTAAAAGACAACTGAATGATAACCAGAAATAAACATTTCTCGAAAATCAGTCCTAACCTTCAGCTTTATGCCAGGTTATGCAGGTGTTCACGGAAACAAGCGTGCAGATTATCTTGCAGACACTGCGATTGCTATGGCTGGTTTATTGCTTGACTGAAGCGATATATCACTCCCATGCGCAGCACCTACCAGGAAGTCGAGCTCTCCAAAGGGCATAACTTCATAAGGATGTTTAGACTGATGGGCATGAACGGAAAAGGAATGTTGGGGGAAAAAGGGGGGGGGGGCAGTCTGAAGCTGCAAGAAATGATCATGTCACTAAGGGGACACTATTTTTCCTTATTCAACACAGGAAATTCGTCTTTTATTTTTAACTTATGAACTTTCAGCGCTGGCATTTCAAAATGGGTGAAGAATCTTGTTTTGTGATCGCTATTAGAGTGACGTGGTGTACGATTATGAGGAACAGTGTACATAAACATGTCTTCAATGGCAGGAGAATCGCCTCTATTTTCTAACATTCCGAGCAGATTAAAAAAAAAAAAATTGTGTTATCTCCTCAGGCAAACAGGATGGTGTCTCGGCTCACCTGTTGATCTGAATGTCGTGGGTTCGAAACTAAACTGAATGGGCGTATTTTTTCCTCCAAAAATTTGCTTTGGCTTCCAAGTTGACCCAGCCTTGCATGGGTAAAAGCCGAAGACTCAGAAAGTATAGGCGACCGTTGTGATCACATCGCCAAAGAGAGACACTTGGTCTATAAAACGTATGTCTAGCATAATACCCCTCATACTCTGAAAGCGTAGACTTCATCTTCTTCAAATTCTCTTTTACCGCTACCTGTGTCGAGGGAGATATAAGGTCCTGATTTGTGCTTTTCTGGCTGTTTTGACCATAGAAACATCGTGGTGCTGGGGAGTTTATCGGATGTTATCTTTCCAAAAGAACAATTTTCCTTTTCTTTGCACAGGAAACATGTTATTCAGCTGGTTTGAGAAGCAGATGCACACACATGTCGTGGTTGTAACTGACTCACAGAGCATGTTGAGAAAGGTTCTGAAGGTATGCAGCCTGCGTACTGCGTTATGTTATACATGGCTTGAGAAATCCCTAGTAGTTAACATTCTTGGGGTTGTTATCCATATGCATGTATGTCGGCAAACGAACATGTAAATATACTGGCTGGTTCTATACCTCTAGGTAGAACATTGATGCATCACAAACTGGTTGTGGGCCCTGAGGGCGGGGTGGGTTGGGGTAGGAGGAGTGAACTGTGCAGAGGTACAAAATATCATCACTGTTCGAGGAGTCCGGTGCAGCGAGGAGAGATCAGGTGTCTTGGTCGATGCTGAACACTTACTGAAAAGGCGTGACAGACATCTGTTCAGACTGTTACTGGTCCCAATGTAACTAAAACTCTGCGTTTGCAACGTCTTAATTAAAGGAAAAGCAGAAGAATTGACCACAGATCTATCAGTGCACTCTCAAGAAACCTGTTCATGATCATACACATTTATTAGCAAGGTACAGCTTTATGTAGCTGCTAAAAATTTTTTAAAAAGTCTAACGGAAACTTCAATGCGGTGAAATGTTACTAACAGCATTATTTGTTTCCCGTGATGTAATGCGATGCAGCTTTGAAATATCGTGTTTGGTCTACTTCATTCACACAGATCATCGATCCAACATTACATAAGTTCCGTTTGTTTTTGTGTGTCCAAGAAGATTGTTTGACATTTCTGAGTATCGCATGCATATTGTAAACATGTTATGTGATTTTATGCCAACTGCATTGCTGTCGTCGTGAATCAATCGACAGATGAATTGCTTCCCTTGTTTTATTATGTAGCAGGCCCTTGACTGACTGACTGAATTTCTACCCCACCAGGACATCACACAAGCGATAAACACCCGATGACACAAAGTGCCACCATGCGGATGAGGATTACCGTGGAGAGGTCCCAGAAACGTGTTCAGACATTTGGCCATAATGATGACCTGCCTATATTGCGGCCCCTGGCAAAAGCCAGAGTGGGGCTTCAAATAACAAAAAATTACGCCCTAATAAGGACGTATGAATAATGATAATAAGAACGCCACAATTGTAATAGGACCTGACCTAGCCTGACACCTGGATTGACCTCTGGTATCGTTAATAACATGATCTTTTCTGACTGAAGTGCCCCTTCTTCCAGGAATCACACCCTCTTCTTGTTCGCTCTCTGAATGATTATACAATTTATCTTAGTTTACGAGACAGTACTATCTCTGCCTCATTCTATATTTTTATTTTTAAGATTATATACGTATTCTCCCAACTTCTTATAACATTTTAGTCCAAACGGCTTTTTCGCACAGTATGTCCATCATTCTACTGACCAGATAGCCACTTTACGTATTTTAATAGAGCAAAATCATTAATCTGAACTCACCACTTTTCATTGGATTGATAGACTATGAAAAAGCATTTGACAGCATTTTTAGGGAATCTCTCTGGAAATTGATGGGGGCACTATGGAATAAAAAAGACAATTTTTAACTTAGTAAAGGCAACATAAAAAGACATGAAATGTCGAGTACTTCATGAGGGAAAGCTAACAGATACATTTGAAAAAAAAAAAAAAAAACAGGATTGCGACAGGGATGTCTTTTGTCGCCTCTCTTTTTTTTTTAACTGTCTATAGACTGAATTATAAAAACAGTAACTGCTAACTCCAAGAATGGAATTCAGTGGACCCCTACAAACCAGCTTGATGATCTGGACTTTGCTGATGATATTGCTCTTCTGTCCCATTCACGGAATCAGACGCAAGATACATTAAATATACTTGATGCGAAATCACAGCATCTTGGTCAGAAAATCAATAAGGGAAAGACAAAGATAATGAGAATAAATCATCAGGCAAATAGTAATGTGGCACCCCACTCGAAGACGTGGAGTCGTACACCTATTTGGGCTGTAATGTAGATAAAGATGGAGGAACTGATAGAGATATTAAAAGAGAAATACAAAAGGCAAGAGAAGCTTTCATAGCACTAGGGAATTTGTGGAGGTTAAACGAAATAAAAAAAAAAAAATAGTAAACTAAAAAATTTTAATTATACTGTCAAATCAGTATTTTTGTATGGGGCGGAAACATGGAGAACAAATAAGACAATTACTAATACACTACAAACATTCATTAACTGATGGTGCGCAGAATTGAAGGAATGAAATGGTATGATGTAATAACCAAAGCAGAGCTTTGGATATGACACACTGAGAAAAAAGGAAAACAGCATAACTTGAATGTAATTGCATTGGAACCCACAGGGGCATAGGAATAAAGTAAGGCGAAAAAACACATGGAGAAGAGAGCTGGAGAATGACATTAGAAAGATGGGGAGAACATAGTGAGAGCTCCATGCAATGGCTGAGGATAGAACGACTTGGCGTGAGTTGGTTGAAGACCTATCCTCCATTGGGGGGATAGAAAGGCAGAAACAGAAGAATGTCTATTATTCAAATCGGTATTTTGCCCCAGAAATATGTTTGTTCTCGACATAATTACTATCAGATATTTGCTTATGTACAAGGAAATGAACATTTTGCATAACCTGAATTATTAAACTACGACTCCCCATCATTTATGGTTGACAATCTCCATATTGGTATTATCTCCTGAGACTAGAGAAAACAGGGGTGTTGTGTATACAACGGCGGTTCGTCGCAGTGTATCAGTTGCTATAGTCTGTTTCAACAATCTTTAACAGTTATCGATTATCTCTGTACTAATGGCAATGATATCTTTGCAGGTGGGCTAAGATTGTCCATGCCTTTATGATGTTATGACTTAAAGTTACACAGATGCTGCGTCACAGGTCGACTCAGCCTAAAATGGGTACCATAATGGATGTCATGGGGAAGTAAAGACGGCCGACGTAATGCTGACCACATTACCCACCTAGTATCGTACTGTAAGGCTGGTAAGTAGGCTGGCTAGATAATGTCATCCTTCAACACTGAAAAAATGACTGAAACATTACTGTTTTTAATGAAACATAATTAGATGGTCATGGGAAACCACCGATTGTGGGTTCGCTGTAGCAAAGGGCAATAACAATATAGGTTTTTCTGGATTATAAAATTACAAGTCAAAAACTTATATTATTACAATTGAGATTGCGTTAAGGCTCAGGTGTGAGAGTTTCATCATGTCATAGCAAGCTGTCGGGATTGTATGCAGTACATTGCATTTTGTGACATTTATTTATTTTTTTAAATTTCAATTTGTGGATTTTATATGAGGAAATTATTTATAGAAAACATAGTATATCCAAGCAGTACCCAGTTCCTTACGTCCTTATCAGGACGTTATTTTTTGTTATTTGAAGCCCCACTCTGGCTTTTGCTAGGGGCCGCAATATAGGCAGGTCATCATTATGGCCAAATGTCTGAACGCGGTTTCTGGGACCTCTCCACGGTGATCCTCATCCGCATGGTGGCACTTTGTGTCATCGGGTGTTTATCGCTTGTGTGATGTCCTGGTGGGGTAAAAAGCCAATCCAATCCAATGAAAAGCACTCACTTCAGTATTGTCCATATTTTTTATTGGGAGGAATTTTTTTTCGTTTTATGAAACCCTACTCTGGCTCGTGCCAGGGGCTGCAATATAGCCCGGCAATAAATATGGTGTAATGGCTGAATGCGGTTTCTGGGACCTCTCCATGGGTGATCATCATCCACATGGTGGCATTTTGTATCAATGGATGTTTATCGCTTGTGTGATGTCCTAGTGAGGCAAAATGAGATAGAAAGATATATAAAAATGATAACAGTTCTCTTAGCTGTCGTTTACAATTGTTCGCGGGTACATATACAGATAAATGTAAACTACACGACGAGTGGCTGCATTCATTATTTGATTCTTTACCGTCCGTCCGCTATCACAATGTTCAACTCAACATCAATATCACACACTACCGAACCTTCTCTTATGTTCCCTGTTTCCTTGGTCAGAGATGACTATGTGTGCTTAATGATTATTGTAAAAGTTGTCCTTGACCCCAAACATCGCAGTCAACAACAGCACCATGTTCTAATACCCCACTGATATCACTTGATTTCTGGTGACGTCCCAGGCTAACATCACCCACCCGTCCTGGTGATTTTTCCCACTGTTTAATTAAGGAGGGGTATGTGGGTTGGGTTGCAATGCGTGTCTCTGTGACGAAGTGGTCAAACCGGTTGCCTGGCTACTGAAAGTCGTGGAGGCATTTAACGGACTACGACGTTCAGTTTAGTAGTTCTGTTGTTGCCGTGGACAGAAAATGGTCCCTGGAGTTATGGAGACCGGGCTTTGTGTGACACCTCTGGCAGGTGGCTATCAGTTCTGCAGAGAGACAGAGAGACATAGATATAGATAGAGAGAAAGAGAGAGACAGAGAGAGTGAGAGAGAGAGTGAGAGAGAGAGAGAGAGAGAGAGAGAGAGAGAGAGAGAGAGAGAGAGAGAGAGAGAGAGAGATCTATATGGTAAAAAGTCTGGTGCATTTAGGATTATCCTCCTGACTTGAACTTTAACCGTCCAATTTTTGCTCAGCCCCACGACACATCCTAATTACCTCTATTCTTATGACTGCTGCAGACATTTCCTGTCAATATTAACTTTTTTCTACAGGCATATTGTCTTTCAGTTTGTGACCGAATATTGTGAAAATGCATGGAGAAAACGGCTATGTTTTGAGCTGGACACAACTGTGTTTTTGTCAGGCACCTTCTAAATACAACCTCACTAAGCAGACGCTGCCGCAATTATCAGTCAGACAATTTTATTTTGTACGTTGAGTGCGTTTAAAAAAGTTTTCAATCTAGACGTACACATGACTTTACCTACATAAAGATGCTATCTATTAGGAGCTGCTGCTGAATAAGGGTCAATTAGTTGAAATGCACAGGAAAATACCCCCACCCCACAATAGTGATGACAAATGTTGCTAATTTTCGTTATTGGTGATCAGGGAATACAAACACATTCCAAGGACACAATAACAAGGGGGACGAAGAAGTTTATATCACAAAAACCAGCAACTGTGAAGACATTGTTTGTGACAATGGAATCTCCCTTTCTAAGCGCATATATTCATTGAAGGCAACCGACAGTATTAGCTTGTACAATCTAATTGGAATTCAAGTAAAACACGTTGTTCTCGCTATGCATACTGTAGTTTGATAGATATCGTCGCAAAACATTTTAAATGCAACAGTCGAGCAAACCTGTCTGACAATTAAACATGCAACGGATTTAAATCATGGACTCACATCTGTTTACGGAATTGGGGCAGATACACGTAAATGTGCCTAATATTTGTAATTAGTAACGCAGAAAGTATCTCATTTATTTAGCGATTTATTCACCATTGTCCAGGACAATGCCGATGGTTAGCCACTCTTTGATTCTCATGTGCAGTTACGTGTTGGAATTACTGGTCATCTCGTACGAGCATTACGCCATTGTATTTCTTTCCTCTACACAATACAATGTTCTCTTGACTACGTGTACGGAATGTATACAGTCAATGCAGGGACTGGACGCAAAGAGAATGGGCTAATGGTCGTTTCTTGTTTGGTAGGAGGGAGGTGGGGATGGTTAAAGGCTTCAGATCCTTCAGTATGTTCTGTGAGGGAGTCTTAAGGGGCAAAAGAATTTTTAGGTATATAATAATAATAATAACCTTTATAATAATAGCAACAGTGTCCTGAAATGCAAAAAGATATTAAATAATGTGAAACAGGATGAAACAATTACTAAATAATGAGACCTTTCCTTGATGGTTAGGTAACAGCGAATATCCTGCACTAAGCTTTTAGCATCTGAGGGGAGTGTAGCTCAGCCGTCTCGACTTGAAATTGTTCTGAGCTCTCAAAAGGTCGTGTTTGAAGGAAGAGTTAATGTGACATTGTGTAAATGAAGACATAAAGGAGATTCTATTCCATGAGAGGACAGCCAGATGACAACCTGATGACAGCCTAACCAGAAGTTGTGGCCGACGATATCCAACCGGCCAGGGAGTATAACAGCTATGATCAGAGATGCTGGATCAACAATGATGTGTATCAAGTGTGTAATGAAACAGGACTGAAGGTAAAGAGTGTGGATGGTAGTAGACTTTGATTCTCTACTTGAAAAATGCCATCATCTCTTGTTGGACCGCGCTGGCCAGTAGTAGACACTGACTGGACCAGATTAAATTTGACAGTTGAAGAAATGATATTAACAGAGAAATGTCAACTCGTTACCAACTGTGTGCATTCCAGAAAGCATACATGTCATAGATAAAAAAAAATTAAAAAAAACTAGCAACAAGCTAGCACACGAGGAGACAATATTCCAGTGACAGTAATGAAGACTTGGGACATAACCGTCTGGTGACAATGTCCATACATTTACTGTATCGGCTACTCTCTTGTTCAGTCTACATCTGGAAAAAATGCTGAACAGTAAAGTATTTGGGATAGACTGTACCTGAACCACATTGCCAACTACTGGTTTGCGTTTTTAAGGGACATACATTGTATATGTGTGAATTGTACTAGTTGTTTAATAATGTTGCTGTGTGACCTTTCTGGTAGTTTTTAATTTGCATCGAGCTGGATGGCTTTCTGAATGTTAATTTGTGTGTCGTTCATATTGTAAGCGTATATGTATGCGCCTGCCAAAAATTTCAAACGAAAGTCTGGAAAGAATCGTAAATTTTTCGACGTTAGTTGAGCTTTGTGGCTGGTTCATGTAGCAACTATGCTCTGGTAAAACTATTACCCTCGCACGAATAGCACGTTGAAAAAAAATACGACAAAACCGTAACGATTGTAAACAGAATTTGCGACTTCATAAACATGTGTGTTTCCATCTTTAACGTATGACAATCGATTTTCGAAATGGTGATACAGTAAACACAGTTTATGCTTTATAATATTTTAGTATATGCTTTTGCTTCCCTTGACGATATGGAAGTTGGTTATTGATGTAACATGTGGTTACCTCCCATCCCAGAAATGCGTTGACGGAGTGAGAGTCCGGTTGTGAGTTTATCTAAACCACGGAATTTACTGCCCCATTACTCTCATTCCCATAGTGAGCAAAATACATGCTGTATGTATCAAATAGCTGTGTAGGTCATACCATCTACTCTCCGTTTAGATGCCTAATTCTTTGCAGCTATCAATTTCTACATATATGTATTATTGTATGTGTGTATGCATGGTTGTATATGTATATGTGGGTGTGTACGTGTGTGTGGGTGTGTATGTGTGTGTGTGTTTGTATGTGGGTGTGTATGTGTGTGTATGTGTGTGTATGTGTGTGTGCTTGAATGTAGATAAACATGAGATGAGTCCGAAGACAGTGGCTGGAATATCTTAGGCGGTCCGGTTTTAACAAATATCACATGATATGCCTGCAGTTAAATCTGCTGACGAAGGAGGACGAGACATGAACAAGGCTGATATACCGAACGGTCTATGAGAAGGAGGACGAGACATGAACAAGGCTGATATATCGAACGGTCTACGAGAAGGAGGACGAGACATGAACAAGGCTGATATAACGAACGGTCTATGAGAAGGAGGACGAGACATGAACAAGGCTGATATACCGAACGGTCTATGAGAAGGTAGACATTTGCGAGAACAAAGCTATGACCGCGAATCTGCAACCAAAAGCATTGTTTTCTAAAAGAACTTTTTTTTTCTCTTTTTTTTTTTCTTTCTTTTGTATTTTATAACAATACTGTGTAAGTCCTAAACACTGAAAAATACAGCTTTGGGACAGAAAGTGGCATAGCAACAGCAGAAATATATATATATATATATATATACGATTCCATCAATCAGTAGACCACATCATCTGAAGATCTCTCGGACTGTTAGAGGAATACGGATATGCAACTCGTCAGTTTAGTTACAAGTGTTGTTTTCACAAATTGTTTCTTGTATCAAATATATTAAGAACGGATGAACAAACAAATGGATGGGGTGGGATGAGGGACACTTTAAAACCATCACCAGAGACTAAGCAAACTAAACCCAACAATTATATTCAGACATGCAGGCAGCGGGGTCCAGGGGTCAGGACAGTGGATAACAGTGCAGCATGCAGTAGGCAGCAGGACAGCAGGCGATGGGACTAGGGTAGCAGGCACTAGGAGCTAAATGGTGCTTAACAATGCTAAAAGGAGCTGAAGGAGACAGCAGAACTGTCAAGCAAGACATGTCCTACTATACATGAGGCACATACTTGCATTGCCATCCTTATATAGGAGATACAGAGTTTTACAGGTGACACAGAATTAGTATTGCAATAGCTGATCAATGAAAATTCAAGCCCAAGTGACGGCATCTATATACAGATGAGTCTGTTGTGAGAGGTAAACAGAGTAGGCGGGATTTTATTGTAAAGATGAATAGATACTACTTGAAGAGAGAAAGTCTCTCGTACAACGTCACTACATCTAGTATAAAGGTGGAGACAGTTGCGGCAGCTTTCTGATGGCTTGAGAACAGGACAGGCCGGCATGCGATTTTAACAGACTCACACAGTGTGCCGCAGAAATTTAAAACGGGTGTCCGGCGACCAGTTTCGTTTGCATCACTAGAAAAGACCCAGGTCAAGGGCATATTATTAATGTTCTGCCCTGGATATTCAAGTGTACAATGTAACGAGCAGACTGATAGATTAGCTACTGCCGCTCCTCTGGGCAGTGAGCTCCAATATGATAAATCAGATGTGGTGAAGGCTTTATAGTATTTAAAAAAAAAAAAAAAAAACAGTGCAAAAGAGCCGACAAGAAATCCATACACTAAAAAACTAGCTTAGCCCGGCGGGTGGCCCGGGGGGAGTGAGGGGGGGGGGGGTTGACTAGAGGTTCTTGAAGATATTCACCATTGAAGGGGAAGCAGGGACAGACTTTTAATCAGGTTGCACCTGGTAGCATAAACATGACAACTCATCGTTGGTGACTGAAGAAAGGGATGCAGCACATAGAGATAAGAAAGTATGTCCAAATGCAAGCGCATAAGGGAAATAACTACCACGTTTTTTAGGTCTCTAAAGATCACTCAAGCAATAGTATGTAATGTTTCTTACAGCCATAATTTATTTTGCAATTCTTATAATGGACGTAACATGTTTAAAGGCATATCTTCGATTTCTTGTCGGTGTAATGTTCACACGTAAATCAATCTGTAATCTCTAGCAACACATAATAGTCCATAGCAAAGATTAGTTCCGCTGACGATGACACTGGTAATACTGTACTAATTTTAGATATTAACTAAAGTCATAGAGGATGATTCTAAACGCATTTTTGGCAGGTGCAACAGCCGCACCTTGTAATGTTACAGACCAAATATACCAGAGCTATAATCAGTAGCAAGTCTTCATGTAGTTGTATTCCCGTCTCTATGATCTGAACGAACACTGTATTATGTTTACCATACACTGGATCACACTGTGAATACAATGTCTGTATCCATGGTCAAGGATTACGCCGGTGTGGTAAGCTAGTTTGGCGGAATTTTTCCTCGCCCGGATTCACATTCAAAAACTGTTTTCAGTACTTTTTGGCAAAATTAAAATACTCAAAATTTTAAAACAATAAATGGTGACCGAAAGGTCGTTGTGTTTGGAAGCTCGCTCTCCTTCGAGATACGCCTAGCCAGATCAAATGGAGACAGAACAAACAGGAAACACCAAGAATGAAGAAGGAAGACATGCACCAGTGACAACAGGACGAGCGGTTTGATTCGGATGGAAGCATTAAGCCAGAAATGGCACAAACACCAGTATTCAGTCACGAAAGTGACGCAAATAACCCAGACCACAAATATAGGCGGAGACTGTTAGCAGCCTAGGCTAGCTAGCAGCAGTCTGAACGTGGTCGAGCTTTTCTTTTTTTTTTCTCAAAAGGACTTGGACGGACTTGGACTCGCCCGGAGATCCCCTATAATCCTTCCTAATAATTTACAGGGCTCGAATTAGGAAAGTCTATTGGAATTCTAATGGTCCCTGAGTTCATAAAGAAAGGAATGGAAATACAGATAAACAAACCAATAGGGTGAATCCCCGGAATAGAACTGAATACATAATTATTCTTCTAACTAACTTCAGAATACCAAAGTACATAACCTAGCAAATTGAACTCAAATAAATCACAACGTACAATACTTCGTCTACACAAGGAATTACAATTGATACTAAATGATTTACATTCGATATTTGAGTTTTCTAAATCAACAATTGTATTGATATAACACGGTCTAGGAATCCCAACAAGTATTCAACTTAAAACAAAGAGAAAACAAATCACGGTTCATCCTACACCACAAATCAACCACACACACACACACACACACACACACAAAAACATCAAACGTCACTCAGCTCTATGATAGTATTGATGTGTCGAAATGCAGCCTTCCCTTAAGGTATGGTCAATGTTCTGGCGGCAACAATTGTAGTGATTGGCTATCTGCGACAATTAATTTCGGTTTTCCATTTATACCGTGTTGTTCACAATCCACGGGGTACAGGGAACCTGAATTCGAATGATTTTATTATTATTATTTTTTTCTTTTGGTGGTAGGCCGATGGAAAGGATGGAGCTGTCGTTTGGTGTAGTGCGGATGACTAGCTCTAAGGGTTAGTTAGTTAGTTAGTTAGTTAGTTAGTTAGTTAGTTAGTTAGTTAGTTAGTTAGTTAGTTAGTTAGTTAGTTAGTTAGTTAGTTAGTTGGGTTATCGTCATTGCACTCCGGACATGTCCTTAGGTGCTCAGATCCTCCCCTCAGTATGAACCCCAAAGTCCGATGGCTAATAGTACCAGTTCTATGTTGATTAACAAGTCTTCTGACGTGTCCGGTGTGCGTCTCGTTTTTTGCTGTGCCGATCTTAATTGCCAAGTCTGCCATTCTGGCGAGTGATGTGGATTCACTGCCACCAAAGTCCTCTATCTTTCCCATTTCTCTGAGGGCATTGATAATATCAGCATGATCCATAGGCCGACCGTCGGTAGTGATAGCGGATCCAGCCAACCTGTCAGCTCTTTCATTTCCATCGACGCCTGCGTGTCCCGGAACAAAAATAAAGGTGACTCCACGCACAGTGGACTTCTGTAATGATTCAAGCCATTGTCTTCGCACTGAACCTGCCTAAACCCTCCGGATTATACTCATTGAATCACTGAGTATACATATGCGGGTGCATTTTTGTGTTTCAAGCCAGGCAAACGCTTGCGTCACTGCCATCACCTCCATCGTCGTGCTGCTGGTTGTCATGGAGAAGGCACCGTTGGCTTCTTTGACTGTTCTGCCCGCTGAGCGTGCTGTAAATGCCCATGCGCTTCTTCTTTGGCGTATAACGGATCCGTCTGTATAGATTATTGCATCTGCTTCGTCTGAATTTTCACCGATGAGAGCGTTGACCTCTGCATTAACAGCAACAGGATTCTCTTCTCTACATCGCCTGTTGAGTGTGACAATACAGGAAACTGTACAAATAAACGCCTGAGGCACAGATATCCATTCTGCACCAGGTATGATGTCGGTTAGGCTGCATATTTGCCTAATAACATCTTCTGCCCGACCTAGCCACGATTTTCCCCTCTTCAGTCTGTCGCCTTTTTCACTAAAAAGCGCTTGATGCAGTGGGTGTTTCTTATCAGCACATATTTTGAGGTATGCCCGAGCCCTCCACATCCTGATCCTTTGGTTCATTGTTGGAAAGTCAAGTAGATACCTCATTGCTTCACAAGATGTGTCTCTTGTACATCCCAAAATAATGCGCATGACTTCATTTTGCACCTTTTCGAGTCTTTCAATCTGGGTGACACTGACAGTGAGGATGGGCAGAGCGTATTCAATGGGTGAAAGGACCAGACCGTAGAATAGAAGTATTAGTAGTCTTTGCTCGATATTGGAAGCAGCCATAATCCTCATTGCAGATAGACCTTTGCGTGCTTTTGTTATCACATGGTCAACGTGTTCCCTGAATGACAAGCTGCGATCGAACCTCACCCCGAGAAACGTCATAACGGTGGTTCTGATCAATATATGATCACGCATTTTCACTTCTGGTAAGTCCGACTTGACAATGTGATTGTTCAAAGAGAACCATGACACTGATGCCTTCGAAGGATTGACATATGCATTGGAACCATCACACCAGGCGGCGATTCGATCGAGTTCTTTGTGCATTGTGCTGGCGATCTCCTGTCTATCACGCCCTCGTCGATAAATCAAAATGTCATCAGCAAATGACAAAGTCCTTCCCTTTTCATTCAACTGCTGCTCAGTGATCATCACCGTATAAACGTTGAATAAGACTGGTGATAGCGGTGATCCCTGTGGAAAGCCTGGACATATCGTTTGCGGTTCTGAGGACCAGCTACCACATCTAAGTACAATCTTTCTCTGGAACAGGACCGCAGCAATCCAGCGGATCAGAATAGGATTGACTTCTAGTTTAAGCAGTAATTGCATTAAATATTCGTATGGTACTTTATTGTAGGCATCTTCTAAGTCCAACACTGCCGCACATGTCTCTTCTTTAATCTGAAATCCCTCGTACACATCGTAGGCGAAAACAGCAGCATTGAACCATGTCTCTTTCTTCAACCTGTACCCTCCAAGTGTTGATGGGAACTTATCATGTAGTTCCAAGTAGGTGGTCAATCTTTGTGCGACAATTTTTTCCAAAAGTTTGCCAACAGTATTCTGCATCGAGATGATTCTGTAGCCGCAGATCTTTGAGTGGTCTTTTTAGGCTTTGGTAGTGGGAACAAATAACTATGGAGCCATTCCTCTTGTATCTGGCCACTCTGGATGCTGATATTGAATTCCTTTGCCACGCTTTTCAAATCAGCATTCGACATCATCAGCATGTCGTTGTATCGGATGCCGTCAGGGCCTGGAGCAGTGCTGCGCGATTTCTTGAGGCAAGTTCTTAAGGTGTCTGCAGTGATTGTGAAATCAGTGCCTAGCTCAGTGTTCTCGCACAGCATCGACAGTTTCATCTTAACCCCTATTCTTGCAGCTTCGTCTTTTTGGTCAGTTTGCTCCAAGTAGCGCGCAAGAAGGGTTTTTCCTTTATCAGCATCAGTTCTCTGCCATATCAGGTCTGTACCCTGAAAATCAGGGATACCCCTTGGTCGTGCGGCGCCGTGCATGCTCTGTTGAAGGCGCCAGAATGTCACAAGAGATCCCTCGGAGCAAACGCTCTTGCAGAATTCGTTCCATTTCGCTGTCTTGGCTTCTTTGGCAATTAACTTGAAAGCCACTGTCCGGTTGTTAACCTCATCTTTTAGACTGATCAGGCGTTCAGAAAGTGACGGATCAATTTTCCTTGCCTTTTGCCATGCCTTGACAGCGTTCCTTTTTTCTAGCCACGCCATGTTGACTACTTCATTCCACCATGGTGGCTGGGCCCATCTCTCCCGCCGTCTGCGATCTGCTCTTGTTTTACGTCGTCGGATTTTGCTAATGGCATCTTGCCCTGTACGGTCATATATAAAATCAGGCACATTGATTACATGACCTTTGTTGTTGCTCTTCTCTACCAGGACGACGCAAGGAAAGTGATCACTGTCGTGGTATCCCAGTGTGCTCCACCTGCATCCTGATGCAATGGAGGGAGACACTAGGGCCAGGTCAATTACGCTGTCAGAATCCCCTTGTCGTGTTGCCATTCGGGTAACCTTTCCGTCGTTCAAGCATACTAGATTGGCAGACACTAGGGCATCCTCCAAGTCTTCCCCCTGTTTATTAGTGATTACATTGCCCCACTGGTGTCCTCTGGCGTTGAAATCTCCGCAGTAAAGGACTTTCTTTTCCTCCGTCTGGAGCAAACTCTGCCATTTCGCTGTATCCATCTTTCCATTGCAGGCGTACACATTGACAATCACAAACTGGGCCGGGCCTATCACTCTGACTGCGTGTACTTGAAGGTCGTCATTATTCCACTTAGACATGTCCACCTCAGACACCGGTATGTGGTCACAAACAAGAATGAGCTGTCCGAGGTGCCGTCTATTGTAGAAGGATTGGAAGCCCGCAATTTTAATGATCTCGTCACCGAGGTGTGTTTCCTGTAGGACAACAATGTCGTTGCTGTAGAGGAGCTTCTCAAAAATGGGTCGGCGTTAACTAAACGAAGCGCAGTTCCAGTAGAGAACACGAACATACTTTAAACTGAGTCTTTCACATTTCAGCCGCTTCCTGCAGGCGCCACCGTGCTTGCCTGTTCGCGTTCTCCTTGTCCGTCTAAGGGTTGTTTTGAATTGGTAAATAGTCGCCATCGGACGTCGAATACACCCTGAGGGAAGTCTAAACTCACGTGCATGTACTCCATTGCACGGTTCAGACCCCATTCCGATGAAACTTTCACATTATACGTGAGCGAAAATAGCTAATTTGCGCCATTCGCCTCAACGGACGAAAAAGCGTACAGCCATTGTGGCTGTTTACACCGGAAGTTCAAAGAAACAAGTTCCAATATGTAAGTAAAGAAACAAGTTAAGGACCTTTGTTATCACACTTTCAGGCATACTGAGCTTACATGGCTAGACACACACACACACATACACATATATATATATATATATATATATATATATATATATATATATATATTATTTATATATATTATAGAACAATCGGCATTTGGCGCGTGATGTAGCCAGCATCACGCCAGCCGCCTTTACTTCAAAGGACTTCACCTGGTACACACCCAAGACTGGGTCGACTACAGCCGGTAGCTTTAATTATCTTTACAGACATATATAAGTGTGTAGTTGTTTTCCTTATGCGCTGACCAGTTGTCTGAACCCGCTGTCATATTCGAAAGTTTGCGTCATGATTTACTTTTTAATTTTCAATAGTTCGCCTTTTTTGAAAACTTTCATGTAATCCTCGGGGGTGGACAACACATTAGGTGTGTCAATGTACCAGATAATAATAGATTTCTCTTCTAGACAAAATGTATCCGTAACAACACACATTACTATATCCAGAATGGCGAGACGAGACCTTCTATTAACGAGTGAATGATAACTTGAATTATCTGTTTCTCTTAAGTTATCTTTCTACCTCAGATATACATCGTTTCAGTAACTTGAAAGAGACATTCATCATATTTTATGACTGGGAAGTCAACAACTTGCCTGATAAAATTATAAACACCTTGAGAGTGGGGAGGGGGAATAAGAGTAGCATTTAATAAAATAACGGTTACTTGAAAGTACTCAGAGAACTAGCTGCATGTTTGTGTAGCCAGTCCTCCTCTTCTGTTGTCTAACTGAAGTTTCAAGAGAACTGATTTCATTTAAAAAAAAAAAAAGTAAAATCCCTATACACGCCCTTAGGCGCATCGGGCATATGGGTAGTGCACCCATATTTTTACAAACCAATCGGCACTCGGTGGGTAATGTGGTCAGCATTACGTCGGCCGTCTTTACTTTCCCAGGACAGCCCATCCTAGTACCGTTTTGAGGCTGGGTCGACCAGCGACGTCCCATACCACGATAAAAATCCACGCAGTGGGTTTCGATCGCGGTACGTTGGATTACGAGTCACACTCGCAACGCCTTAGCCACGGACGCCGCTACTGATTTCATTACAGAGTTTTAATAAATATGACTTGATTTCTTGCTGCAAGAGAGCTCACAGACAACATTTGAGTGCTGGTTTTACTGGACAATTTTATGTTCACCAGTTTCCAGTTCCTTTCTTAATTTTCGACGCTCACACCGCTGTCAAATTCATTGTAAATCTGTTTGATATACCATTTCCAATAATTGTATCATGGCCCAGGATTGTGGAACCTTGAAACTGTTTACTAACACCTCAGCCTTACCCGTCGACCTAAATATTATGGAATCCAAGGGAGATAATTGCACACTTATGTATGCATTTGATATATGCATTCATTACACAGTAATTATTACTATACGTAATTTTGCAAACCAGTTTTCGTTTAAAAAAAAAACACATTGCGAATAGTGCCTAGTGATTTATTGCAAAAATTATGCATTCTAGGAGTACTCAATAAGGTTAGTTGCGTATCCTTTACAGGACCTTGCAGAACCAACCTCAACAGGCCCTGGCTGTTGAGTGGTTTTTCTAGGCAAATTGAAGTCTAGTAGTTTGTCATTGGTTGCTGGAGGGTCGGCTGTCTTGATACCACTGTCGAAAGCAACGCAAGGCACATGGCCCGCAGCTGGGATCGAACCCCGCATCCCGGCTTACGAAGCGTTAGGAGTACTCTAGAAGTCATTTACATACATTAGTATTATATCTCAGCTTTTTCTTTTTCAAAAATAAGTCGCAGGCTTTACACTACCGATGCTTTTTTACGAGGATCTTTCACGGTGCTGGAACATTAGCTTTTTGGCTGGCACATTAAAGTGGGCCTTGTAATTGAAAGACAATTATAGTATGTTCAAAAGTGATAAACACAGCTGCAAGCTGGAAAACTGCCTGTTATATCGCATGATTTTTTGCCTGCAGCCTTATAATATCCATGACATTAGGGACACCTGTTTTTCACTATAGAAGAATATCATGTGTAGTTTTTTTCTTCTTTATGATATTTATTTTTATCATAAAACCCTCCTGCTAGACTTTTGGAATGTTTAATTTCATAATTTCATGATTTTTTAGTTCACAGTCGTACTCGTAGTGAGCTCGCGCCAAAATAAGACTTAGGTGAAGGCTTTTAAGTTAAATGCGTATCCACAAATTAGGGTTGAGTTATTTTGTCACAAAGTAAGTTTCTAAAAGCTGACATATACATCCATTTCAAAATGAATTTGAAATGCATATTTATAACTACGCAGAAGGTTACTGTTTTACTGTACCAGCACTTCCTCAGGCAATCTTAGATGTGTCATTTATATTGTGATATTCGTGACCCAGAGAAACGAACACGATTGACGCTGAATAGAGCATCATTTAACCGTTGGATTAGACAGGACACAGAGGACACTCATGTCAAGAAATGAAGGACACGGACAGTTGACGGCTTTGGTGTAGATGTCATTAGAAGTAAGGTCTTGAAAATATTAGAGACAAATTAGCGTGTTTTTCTCAGTAACTAAAATAACATTGACTTTATAAAAAGTCCCCACAAATAGGCATTTATTTATGGAAAGAATGTGTTAAACATGTGCTCTGAGAGAAAGACAAGTAAGGCCACCAAAATCAATTACAATTAGGGTTCCTCATATTCAGAATGATTAAAACCATTTTCCCGATAAGTTGTTGAAAATCATCAACCTGTTAGGTACATCTATAATTGCAAAAAAATAGATCTCTATATCCAAATGTGTCAACTATAATGCATTTTGCTGTGTTGTTTAGATACACTGTGGGGTCTAAATGTGGCTGAAAGAGGAATACTAACTGTTGCATATTGGGGACATGTATACAATTAAACAAGGCAGACATATTGGCTTGATCAGCACCACTGGGTGAAGGCATATTTGGTCAATGCCCTTTGGGAACAGGTAATGCAGTCAGAAAAGCAAATATATTAGCATAACCTGTATGGAGTGATACACCTGAGTGTGACCAGAGGACCTGGCCGGCACACTACACTTAAAGGAATATCAGTATGGCAATATAATCAGACTACCTCTGGTACCATTAGTATTGGAACTCACCGCTGGATGCTGAAGATGGGACGGAGCGCATATGAGAAAGCCCTGCGTTATGTGATGTCTTTCTTGACTCAGCTCAACTCAGTTCAGTAGAACATAAATGACAACAAAAGTATGTATCAAATAATTAAGAAGACACTCCTCTGACTAAAAAAGAAATAGAACCGGAAATTCTGATTTTTACTGTAAAATCTAAAATTTCGCTCTATTTATTTACAATGGTTCAGAAAGATCAACGGAATTAGCTGGTATTCAGTATCCTGAGCATGTGTCGACTAAATAATACCATTATTTTTGCGTCATGGATATTCTAAGGCTGCATGCAAAAAAATTGTTGCCATATAACAGGCAGTTTTCGAGAGAATGGCTTGCAAATATGTTCATAAGATGTTGAACCAACTATAAACTGCACGTTGAAAAATGACGCCATCTTTTAAGTACCTTTCTTTGTCATATAGTGCATCTTCCGACTCGTCATTTAAAATGTATGAGCATCATATTGCTCGCTCCTACATCTCATATCTGTTATAGTCGTGTAGACATTTCTCGTAGCACTTTTCTTTTGGTTAGTCTTGAACTGGTCCTGGCACTTCTGCCATGATGATTCTTCGGCGATTTGTAAAATCTCTGGCTATCTTTCTTGCAGCTCTCTATTCTTCGAGATCATTTGTAAATAATGTAAGATCTCTAAATAACAACATGTCTCATTATCATCAAGTACTGCATAAAAGGTTGGGTGAGGGGTCGAACAGGCCTCTCTACATCTTGTCTTCTCTGCCAGCACACGTCAATTCGTGCAATGATGAATTTCCGTTACAAGTCAAAATGCTGAACACAATCATTTTAATTGACCTCCCTGTAATTCTTTATGTTACATTTCTTTGTATTTGTCAATGCTGGCTCCATACTTTCTATTCAAAATATGTGACTTTCATATGATAACCCTCTCTTTCAAGTTAGTAGCCTAGTTTGCTTTGAAGGTTAAATACAATTACTTAGAAGAAACCAATAAATCGTTGTTATCGTTGGAATTTCGCTTAATAGCAGGTCTCTTTTTAGAAAGTAAGTAAGCTTTACCCAACCAAAACATTGCCCTGGGCGATAAACACCCGGTGACGCGAAGTGTCACCATTCGAACAAGGATCACCCATGAAGAGGTCCCAGAAACCACATTGAACCGTTAGGTTATATTACGGCCATTGGCAACAGCCAGGGTGGGGCTTCACAATAACAAAAACATTGCATCCCAAGTACCATTCTGGTGATCTAGTCATGTGGGTTGTTGAGGGTACATTTTGTGTAGAAGAAAAGCCTGTTACTAGATGCACCGGTAACGTACACTGTATTGACTATACCCCAAGGATATCACACATTTTGTTACAAGTGGAGAAATATTGGTAATGAAAATAACCGAATTAGTATGAGTTCACAAATGGGATGCACGTCTCCAATGTGACAGAGAGATAAGAAAATATGTCCAACTGGCAAGCGCATAAGGGAAACAACCTACTCGTGTTATAGGTCTCTAAAGATCAATAAAGCTATCGAATGTAATGTTTCTTACAACTATAATTTATTCTGCAATTCGTATAATGGACAAAAAATGTTTGAACGCAGATCTTTGACTTCTAGTCGGTGTAACGTTCACATATACATCCAACACTGATCTCTAGCAACAAATAATATTCCACAGCAAAATAAAGTTCCGCTGACGGGGACACTGATAACAAAGTGCTAATTGTGAAATGTTCTTCCCGTTTGAAGACCTGGTTTTAAACGCATTTTTAGCAGGTGCATACATCTGCATCTTGTAATGTTACAGAACAAACATACGTCAGCTAGAATCAGTAGACAAGTCTTCATTTACTCGTATTTCTGTCTCTGTGATCTGAACAAACCCTGCATTCTGTTCACCATACACTGGATCGCACCGTGAATGTCATGTCATCGAGGGTCAAGCATCACGCAGGCCGCCTTTGCTTGAACGGATTGTACCTCAAGGCCTGGTGGGATGCTTACTGAATGAAAGGACTAGTTATCCCTATTTCTGGGATAGGCACACAGCTACTACACTCCTAACGCTAAGGTAAGTATTAAACCTGGTATCAGATGATATATCCGATACATATATTAAACCTTGCAATGAGGATAATCGGTCGAATAAAAAACTAACAACTATTAGCTCCTCTTTCACCTGGCTAGGATATCGCAAATTGCATCACTAGGTGCATCTTTATGTATCTGCTAAACAATGAAATATGCTGAGACTTAATGTAATGATAAAAACCAATACATGGACGTTCTGTTGCACACATTTTACAATAAGTTGTCAAATAAAAACGACAATTACCTTTTGATCCAAGAAGGAATATAATATCGATTTCGATTAATAGTTGTGTAATCTAGTCTGTTGACTCAAAGGTAATAAGGCATACTGGATGTCAGTATACGCTATAGCATTAGATGTCTATATCAATATTTATATACACATTTTTAAAAGCCGAATAGATGATCGAATACTCCGTAACGCATAGTTATTTTCCATGGAAATCAGCATCATCAAAATTCTATCAGAAATAATTTGCTTCAAATGGAGCACACTCTGTATACCTGCCAAATAATTTACTGTTAATTAAGGACATGACGTTATTGTCACAATGCAACCTTACCAGGTCCGTACACTCGATGTCAGAAAGTACCATCATTCAGATTATCTAACACTCTGTCACCAGTATAACGGCAACACATCAATAGGCATCTATCATAGTGCGTCATTCAGTTTTATTCTTTCGCAAACATAATAGGATCCCGAACGGTGGCAAACATGTGGATAATACTGTTCACTAAACATTCTAATTCTCCATGGGAATAAACCATACACATGCCCACAAACCAAAGGCAAGTACGCCCATATGCGTCCATCATCTATTGCTGACAGAGAGGCACTGCTTCCTTCACGAGCTACTCTTCGACTCTCGCAATTACCTTCAAGCTGCAGTTATCTGTGAAAGTGTAGAACCACATGTTTAGCACTGACCCTTTGCACTCGTCACTATTCTCATCTTGCATCGTAGACCGTTTGCACTCATCACCATCCCTATTATCATCATCATCTAGCGCCTTTAAGACAGGCGCATGCGATCCCACATAAGTACTCTGGTAGAAAAGCCACATTTCTCCCAGATTTACGGTATCCATTCTAGAATCGTGGCCGAAGGGTTGCGATATCTATAGTACCGAGCCAAAGGGTTAACAACTCATGGTTTTGGGATAATATATATATATATATATATATATATATATATATATATATATATATATATATATATATATATATATATATATATATATATATATATATACATATGTATAATACAATATATATATATATATATATATATATATATATATATATATATATATATATATATATATATATATATATAATAAATATTCTGTCGGTAATGTTACTTCGTCGCCATCATTGGCTTACCGATAGTTACAAACTACCTAAACTACCCCGCCTTTATCGGTCTGCCAAGTTTGCATGGATACATTTGTTTGACAAATAGTAAAATCGGCTTGCTCATTTTAAGTGTTTTTCTTTTAACACACTCCGATTTAGTCATATTTGCAATCAACTTTTCCTTTATCCATTTCCTTCCTGATTTTCCACTCGAGACAACACCTCAATACACGTATCATTGATGTCCTGGTTGCACAGATCTCTATATCGTAGCAGTGGCCGACCCGACCTCCCCTCCCCATCGGTAATTCCCCATGCATGATGTTATCTATCCTCAAAGTGTCAACTAGCCAACTGAGACATTAGGGGGTCAGCATTGAGAAAACTGTTGTGATACAATATCTTTCACCTATTTCAGTGCTTGTGCCACTTTATGCCAAGTTGTCTTTTCAGACATGGCATGTAAAAGACACCAAGCTTCTCCTGGTGCGAATAAGTGGACACAGTTTCTACAGCCGAGAAAAGAGTACTGAGTTATAAGCTATATTTGCGAATCTACTCATTGGTATTGTTGTTTTATCTATCCTGATGTTGGTTTCTGATCCGCTCACAGGTCGCTGTTTACTGTTGATTCTAGGAATGTAACTGGTCAACTGACTGAAGCTTTTCAATATAGGTGTAGAATGCATATTTATCATTACCACACCACAAGTCTCCTGTTTGTTGTCTTTTGCCGAAACGCTTACCACATATAAGCAAATACAGGTAGTAAACATTGCAGTTCTTCTCTAAGTAGGTGATAATTGCGTACCAGTTGCCCGGACAGGAATGCAGACAGCGTTTCCTAAGTGAGTAAGTTTCTAGGCTTACGATTACAGTTATTAGACACACATGTGTGTGTCTGCCAAAAATAGAGATCAAATGTTAAGGTATCCCATTGAATCAGTTGGACGAGAGTAGTCAGGCAGGTTTGCTCGACAGCTGCAATGAATACGTTTTCTAATGATACCTATCAAGCATCAGCATGCACATAGATTGAACATATTGTCATGCTTAAATTACAAGTAGATGTTACAATTTTCTAATAGCAGGTTGACTTCAAGAAATGGATGCGTGTAGAATGTCACAATTATCCGTCACACACACTATCTTTACAGTTGATCTTTGTTATTAAGTAGCTTGTATCGCTTCCCTTGTTGACGTGTATACTGTCCACATCGAATGTGTTTGTGTCCCCTGATGACCTCAAACACAGTTTTAAAAAAAAAACACGTGCGTCATTGTTTTGTAAGCTCGCGCGCGTGTGTGTGTGCATACATGTGTGTGTGTGTGCGTATGTGTGTGAAAACATGCAAATTTCACTACATGGCATTGGGCCAAAGAGCGAAAGCTCATGTGCTAGATCGATAACAACAGCAACAACAACAACAAAATATCGTGATGCTACAAGTCTGTCTTTCATTTTTTTTTTTTACAGGATGGGAAGGGGGTGGGGGGGGGGGGGGGGGGGTGTTAGGTGTAGACAGAAAATATACAACCAATAGGCAATTCTAAGTATCGTTATAGGTGCAGTTTATTCTAGACATTTTCAAAGCGCTGGAGTCAATCATATAATCATTTCTAGCTTGAGAATCACATCTCTTGTGTCATTTGTGTTAGTTTTGATTGTAAATCCAATCACTGTGGCCAACAGCACATAGATATATGGTTGATATACTGTAAATCATGGTTTATAGCGATGTTCGTTTATGTCAGGATGTCAAACTGCTAAATTATCCTCTCTCTCTTGGTCTCCCTAGACCGTTCTTACCCTTTCATTTTTCTGTTGTCATTTTGCAGTCAAGGTATCGTCTCCTAACGATGTAGCTAAATAAAGTAAATTGCATTGTAATCGGATGTTAATGATAGTTTTTAAATGACATCTTCATTTCACAATTTGTCTGTCGATGTGGTCTTTTCATTCTACAAAACCAAATCTCTTCAGCTTTTAAATAAAGGTTCACTGACTGATAGGGATTAATTATGTACGTAAGAGTTAGCTCTGTTTTATTTTTCCTCATTTTGTTTATTGTACTTAAACAAAAATTGCAGAGAAAAAAAAAGCAAGAAAACAACAGGTAGACAGGGGAAAACATGTGATGCTAACATCGAAGAACGGATGGAAGGAACAGGGGAAGCGAGAGTGGGTGCAGTAGGTGAAACAGTAAAACAATGTCTTTTCATATAAAGTTGAAATAAAACTAAAATTATCGGTGAGAATTAACACTTTTTTTTAATTCTAAGGGAAATCAGCACAATGTAATATACTTATGTAATCTATCATCGTCACGCAATGATAGCAAAATGTACGTATGTTGATCTCTGTGTACTTCCTGAAGATTATACATTGTTTTATATTAGCATAGCATTTCTTGTATAGTTTATGAAGACACTAATTCATATACAGTTGATGTCATTAGGATTATAAACCATTACGGCTTTCTTAAATTCTTATTATATTCATAAAACTTCACTTAATGATTTTGTTTGTATCAATAGCTCAAGGTTCTTAAAGATTTTTGACAGGCGTGTATAGTATGCGCCTTTCACATGACACTTCAATCTTTTACTCGATGCTGAGTTGAGCTGAGTTGATTCAAAAACAACATCACAGCACTCGGGGCATTTCCATAAACGCTCTTCAGCAGCCAGCCCGGAGTTACAATACAAATGGAACCAATCCCATACGGCCCTAACCACATCTGCCTAGTCATGCATCGGTATTCGACCAAGTTTTTCAGAGCCAGCCAGTCCGTCTGCATGTTCATTTACTAACACACCGGCGATCCCCAGAAAAAAGATCAAGACAATACTCCTCACCCGTTACCTCCGCAACGAATCATGCCATTCTGCAAGAAATATGCCTGTGCTGACCTTTGTTCATGCTTTGTGAGTCAGTTACAGTCATTGTGTGTGTCTGTGTGTGCGTGTGTGTGTGTGTGCGTGTGTGTGTGTGTGTGTGAATTTGTGTGTGTGAGACTGTATGTGTGTCGTGTACTCTAACCAAAAGAAAGCTGCATAGACCGCCTACGCCTCCATTCTCAAGCTTGATGTTGTGGTGTCACATGCTAGGCTCTCCTGCATCAAGCGCCTACCATTGACTATTGATAAGAAACCCCAAACACATTTTTTTTGGGTACACTTGACATTGAACCGTCTGTACAAACAATCACATCCTCTGAGCGAGCATTTTCTTGGATTATTTGACAAATTTCCACCGTGGTGTCACCTGCTGGCCACTCTCCGCACTACCGGCTCAATGTGATTGTGATTCTACACAAATCAGACTGTTTCGCTTGCGCTCTGACCCATTCATCTCCTCGCCTGATGTTTTCCAGGTTGCAAACCTGTCTGATGTTGTCTTCCTCCAGAGACATCTATGACATCCCTCTTGTTAGCCGCTGACCATTAACTGCGCCTAGAGCTTCCTGCAAAGGGTGATCTGTATCTACAGCTACTCTGAGATATGACTTCGCATGTAGCACCTTGAGCCTGCCTGCAACATGGATGTACTGTACACACACCACCGGGGTGTCTCTGGCACTTAGTTCTGTATGCGCTCTAGTTTATCCATCTGACTCTTTGAGACAGTAAGCAATCCTAGTCCATAAGCAGTCACAGTAAGGAAGTAGGTTCTGATTTATTGTAAAAAGCATTATCTGCTCTGTGGCAATTGCAGCCACAGTCTTAAGTGCCTTGAGTCCTTGTTATCATCTTGTCACAACCACGAGAGGCAGGGGGGTAAGAAGTGTTGGTGTTGTGGGTAGTGGGTGTTCCCCCCCCCCCCCTTACTTCACCCTAGGTCTAGTGAGTATCTGTTCACGAAAGGAGCGTCCATTGTGGTGTCAGCCTCTTGACCTAGCAAAACCTCTCTTACCTCAAGACCATTGTGTGTGGCGAAGAGTCACAGCCTCCCCGAGGTAGTCCTGGTAACTGGGGGTGCGAATCCCCAGGCAAAACACAATGGATCTAGAGGAGCAAACCTCGATAATAAACCCGGTGCACCACACCGTACTGCCCCCTGTGGGAGGGAAGGAGCCAGAGGTGTGCTGAACAGTCTTAGGAATGGAAACAAGAATGCTAACCCCCCTGAATACCGGAAACTATCGTGAAGGCACAGGGACTCAGGACGTGACGATCCAGTTGCCCCAACTACTCATGCTTAGGCCATACTTAGAGCCATGCAGAGCTCAGCGAAACCTGCAGGGAATCTGGTGGCGGGGAATGAGCACACTGTGAGCCCCACCTTAGCTACGTGTTAAAGGGAAAGGCAGAAGCACAACCCATATTTCCTTTAGAACTGGTACAGGGCATTTCTAGCTGCTGCCCGGGGAGGTAGGTAATTCACGGACACCCCAGCACCACAATGCCATGAATATGTCAAAATTTAAGAATACATACGAGATCGGTCGTCGCCTCGTCTATCAAGGCCCGCGCCAGACAGTGGGAAACCAGGCTGTGCGAAACATTGGCTACTGGAACATTTGAAATAAATAGGAAAAGCATACACCCCAGGAGGAGGAAGAGTGGGAGGGAGAGCAAAGAGAACTCAGACAGCACAGCAAAAAATACACAGATGCTCAATATTCTGCAGCTGAACATCTGTGGAATAAGAAATAAGAAACTTGAACTTGCCAAACTGCTAAACAACCACAGGGTACACGTGGCTGCCCTACAAGAAACCCTGCATAAAGACTCTGAACTGCATCTCACTGAATATGCTAGTTATGCCTGTAAGTGCAATGACTGCCGGGGCATAGTGACCTATATCAAAAATGACATACAAGGAGATGTAACAATGCTGTCGACATCTCACCCTACAGATGTGCAAAAAATAACTATCTGGCACAATGGAAGCAAATATACGATATACAACGTGTACAGCCCACCTCAGACAACATGCAACATACCAGAACTATACAAGACACAGTCACAACCACATCTGTCCAATGTAATTCACTAATGCTTTAGTGTGCTCTCTATGTTGACGTATCAACCATATGGGTAGACGACAGTCGTTATTTCTGGACATCATTCAGTCACGTTGTCTACTTTAGCTCCCAGGCTGTATGTACCATCGCCCTTCCCCACCTGTATGCACGTATATTATCTGCATGGTACGGGAGGAGTAATGTGGTTGCAGTAAGACTTTATAAGTAAAGGTAAAAGACTATTTTCCACGCGTCTGGGCATACTGGGTCAGACCTGTATCTATAGACCAATCGGCACACAGTAGAGGATGTGGTGAACACCATACCTGGTGGCTTCCCTGCATAGGACTGAAAAGGACTTTCTTTACCTGGTACCTAATCAAATCTGGGTTTACCTGGGAGCCAATGGAGTTGTTTTTGTTGTTGTTGTTGTTGAAAACAGTTCCGCTAAGTTCGGATTTGAACCCATGCCATTCAGATCAGCAAGAGAGCGTGTAACAGATACACTATGGTAACTCCCAGAATTTCTGGAAGCGAATGTCTACTTCAGACACCTCTAGAGGCAAAGTTATCAAGCCGTTTGCCTCGCGCTCTGAAGATCGTTTTGTCATTCACGGGCTAGATCGTTCTGTTCACCAGTGCCTATATTTGCACAGATCGCTACACGAACAACTGAGTTCGTGCTTTGTGCGAGCTCATAGTAGACTGCTGCTCGTTCTGCAGAGCAAGACCGAACCACATGAGAGGAAATCAGGTGCATTTAGGTTAGATGTTGTGTCCGATGACTGTGGTCTTATTAGAATGCCCAATGTTTAGGTATGTCGATTGTAATAACATAATTTAACAAAACACGAGCAACATCAGACTAAAGCTGTATCACTGAGATAGGTAAAGTAGAGAGGATTGACTTCATTGCACCGGGTTTATCCCATACGGCACAATCTGTTTAAAAAAAATGCCGAGCCGCCTGCCTAGAGAGCGCCACAGAGCACACACTCTGTAGCTCTGGAGACAATCCCTAGGGATCTCTGTAAAAATTACACTCGTCAACTGAAGGGCGCAACTGCGGAGCGAACTCAGACCTTCAGAGAGCGAGGCAAACGGCCTTTTAGACATACGAAAATAACTAAAAGGTACAAAATTAGCACGAAATGCCAATATCACATTAGAAATGTACCTGTTTATGAAAAGGACCATGCAGTGATACGTATATATTCTTTTGAAAGAACTACTGTGCGATGAACGTTTATATCACTTTGATATTGTAGTTGGTAATTATGTCCCTTGGATACCATATTATTTTGGTCGACGGTTGTGGCTGAGGAGTATGTCAATAGTTTCATAGTACCTATATCGTATACCTGTTTCAATTACTGGTAATTTGGCATCAAACCTGTTTGGGTTGCTTTTGATAACGATATGAGCGTCAGCCATTCATGTAAAAAAAAAAAAAAAGTAAAGATGTCTTTCCATGCCTTTTAGGCGTATCGGGCATATGGGAAGAGCGCCCATATTTGTTACAGACCATCAGCACTCGGTGGGTAATGTGGTCAGCATTACGCCGGCTGTCTTTACTTTCAATGATGAACTACTGAACTTAAAATGGTCTGTCATAATCAACCAACGATCAACAAATGCTGGCGTTGTCCTATGAAGGATTCACAACTAACGCATGACCATGTTATTGACTGCCCTTATATTTCATCATTTTGCAAATATGTGTGCCTGCTTCTCATTTACGTCATGACCTTTTGTTACTGACAGAAGTGGATCCCCATCCCAACAATGATCTTCAGGTTCAATAACTCATGTTTGGCACATTTCTTTCTTTTAAATCCGTCTAATTGGCTCTCTCTTTTTAAATGGTTTAGTTAAAGTCATTGACCTAACCTTATAACGATTGCGTTATATAATGCAACAGGAAAGCGATCTCTCTCCCCCCCCCCCCCCCCCCCCCAAGCGCCTTTGTTTTCCGTGTTTCTTAACTCCACTGCACAAATGTGGGTATTGTTATAGAGTCCACGAATTGCTTATGCATCATGATTTATCACTGTTTGGTTTACTCCATTGTTCATTGTTCATTTTTGAGATCATCTTCATCACACATCGGACTAGACCATAAGTCCATTGAGTTATTTTTTTCTTTGGAGTAGCACGGTATGTTGACCGAGCGATCATTTCCCAAGGGCAGCTCAGGATCTCTGTAATACTGCTCAAGCGTTGGTCTAAAGAGGGGAGAAACTTTTCACTGGTCTTTAAAACAAATAGAGAGGCAGCAGTTACAGGTTATAAGTTCTTGTCGATTGGCGTATGCGAGTGGGTCACAGGCCGCTTCTGACAGTGAAAGGAAGACATGTGATAAAATTTTCCCCAGTGCATGAACACTCCCAGACAAAGATGAAGGGGAATCAACGAACAAAACACCTTTCCAATAACGCAAAAACTACTGTACCTGACTTGACCGGAGGTTTCAAAGTGACACGATCGACTTCATTTAACAGATTGTATCCCACAGGGTTATGTCTGTCTTCTCCTGAACGACGACATAAAGCATCGCAGACAGTACAGACTTCATAGCTATAACACAAGCTCCCTGCGAGAATCTGGACTCGTGAACTAGAAATAGTGTCTAAATATGACCTAACTACTCTCATAGCACAAGGCCAGTATCTGGAACTTTTCACCACACTCACCGATATAGAACTGCCTGATTTAGACATTTCACAGTGATCTCAAACTGTCACTACAGTTTGTTTCCCCGTGATCTTAAACTGTCACTGCTGTCTGTCTCCCAGTGGTTTCAAACTGTCACTGCAGTTTGTTTCCCAGTGACCTCAAACTGTCACTGCTGCCTCTGCTAAAACTGTCACATTTTAGCTTTCTTTTTTTTTTCACCTGAAGAAATGCAACGTTCTTAAAAGTTAAAAAAAAAAAAAAAAAAAAGCAAAACCGGATGTGCAGAAGTAAATCATTTACTGTCAGCCGAGCAGTAAAACATCTATGTTGGAGCTACAGAGGTGTTGGTTTATAAATACATTATGGGAACATTACCAATAGATAAAAAATTTAATGAAGATGTCGGGAGGAAAAGACATGTTTCGTTATTTTAACGCCCCATCCCTATATAAGGTAACAGTTTAAGTGGGTTTCTGGAACTAGTATCTAGGTGGTTCTCACACGAAAGGTGGGACTTTGTGTCGCATGGTGTGTATCGCTCGTTGTATGGTCCTGGTGGGGATGAACTACATACATAAGGACAGAAGCCGTGACTACACTAGCCACAAGGAACTAACTCCTCAGACTGAAGACCTCTTGAAAGAAAATTTTCACCATAAGGTGTCAGTAGGCAGGCAGATTATTAGTCTAATGCAGAGTAAATTCTATATATATTTTTTTATTTTCATTAACAAGGCACGCGCTTAAATGTGCCTGTCAGAAATAATTATTTATACGTTGACCAGTCAACAATGAATAGCAGTAAGTGAGTGAGTGAGTGACTTTCTACCCCACTAGGACATCACACAAGCGATAAACACATGGCACAACGTGCCACCATGTGGATGAGGATCACCGTGGAGAGGTCCCAGAAACCGCGTTCAGACATTTGGCCATTCTTATGGCCTGCCTATATTGCGACCCCTGGCAAAAGCCAGAGTGGGGCTTCAAATAACAAAAAATTACGTCCCGAAAAGGACGTAAGGACTTAAAGTTATATGAAAACAATTCCTGTAAAGTTTGTGAATTGTTCCTGAAGTAGAAATAAAAACCGTGAAATAGTATCTATGTATTGACATTATTTGTACAGCATTCATGAAACATATAATTATTGCAAGAACTCTGAATGCCACATTTGTCGCACGTATATTTGATGGAACTTTTTTTTTTTTTTTTTTTGGAAATACACATGTGTTGTCTTAAAACTACTATGTGACCAATGTATATATTATTTGCATATTAACATTTATAATTATTTCTATTTGATACTGTATTATTTTAGTCAGCGAATATGCCTGAAGGTTAATGAGCACAGTTTCATAGTTTCAACATCTTGTTTGGTTTCCGTTTTTGGAAATTTACACATAATAACACAACCTTGTTGTGTTGACTTTGACAACGGTCTGTGTGTCGAGGATTAAGAAGGCAATGGCAAACTGCTGAACGTGAAATTACCAAGTAAAAACTGGGGCACAACTTTAAACTGCGACCCAATGGGAACCAATCATTTGTTAGTTAGTGGTACATAAAACGTCGGTCCTAGGAGAGTTAATCAATTGTTTGTGTCGGTTCACTTGATAACATTCTTCAATATGTAATATTGTTTGAGATTAGGGTTAGGTTTGTCTCTCAGTCTGATGACCTGGTGGGGATGACGTCAGTCAGTCAATAATGCAATTGTAAAACGACCGCCCCAACATGGGACTCAATGTCCTCTGGTGATTCCCATCCGTATGGTGGCACTTTGTATCACCTGATGTTAATCGCTTGTGATGACGGGTTTAAAACGTCAGTTAGTCATCGTTAATATAGCAGGAATTGTAGGGCTCATAGTCGGCTCTGTGGCTAAGTCGATACGAACACTTTGTAATGCCATGCGCCTTGCGTTGGTTTCGACAGTGGTATCAGGGGGCCGGCCGTCCAGTAGCAATGGAAAACTACTGGACGTGAATTTGCCTAGAGAAACCACACAACAGCCAAGTGCTGCTGGGATTGGTTCTGCAACATCCTGTAAAAAATAAACAACTAACTAACCTGTTTTCGTCGGCTCTGTGGCTAAGTCGATGCGAACGCTTCGTAATGCCGGGGTGCCGGGTTCGATCCCAGCTGCGGACAATGCGCCTTGTGTTGGTTTTGACAGTGATATCAGGGGGCCGTCCAGAAGGCAATGGCAAACTACTGGACGTGAATTTGCCTAGAGAAACCACACAACAGTCAGGAGCTACTGGGATTGGTTCTTCAACGTTCTGTAAAGGAATCGCAACTAACCAGTAAGGCTTATCAAACACATATCACCAACATACCAAAACATGAATGACGGCACACCAATTCCCGGTCTTTTTCTGCCTACCTTTCGTCTCCTCTTTGTCAAATCTTGGTGAAATGAGATTTTTGTTTAAACCATAAATTCTTATTACCACCGGTGTAAGTATCAAATGTATACAGTGTCACCAACAAAATACCAACACCACCAGCAAAGAATATGAATAACTCCTGCTGCTGTGAGCTGCTATGCAGTAAATATCTCATTCTTTGAAATTACAACAAAATGCCTACACACAAAACAATGGCAAACAATTAAGTGTCACAGTTTTATTAAAAACTGAAAAAATCAAGGGATACAAATACACCACATAGATACAAGAAATCAAAAACAAGGGAAACAATATAACATATGTCTTGACATTTATCAGCTGTGAGGTCAAGAGGGCCAATGAAACGGACATTCGGCATGCATGGATTACTCAACGTCAATCGGGTTATATCAACGTGCATGCCTTTAACAGTTTGTGTATGAACCACATTTATTTTAACGTGATAAATTACACCTTACAACAAACAAAACCGTTGCAACTTGTGAGCACACCTGGTAGACTCTTATAATGTACTAGCTGTGCCCTGCCATGCGTTGCTGTGGCCCTGAATAGTGAAATGAAAAAGAAAGAAAGTAGCTCTCAGCTAACAGTGTCTGTTATAACCCTCATCCCCTTCCCTCTCCCCTCCACCCAGTCATATCTCCCTCTCAGAAGGATTGAAAAATCATCCTTGGCGAAAGTATTAAAATAGAAATAGTTAAGAAATGAGAACTTAAAAATAATGTCTTAAGCTCTCTCAGCTAACAGTGTCTGGCATAACCCCCCCCCCCCCCCCCCCCCCCCTTTTTTCCAAATAATATGTCCCTCTCCGAAAGAATAAAAAAAGTTATCACTTGGCGAAATTATTAAAATAGAAATAGTTAGAAAATTATCAATATAAAATAATGTTTTAAGCTCTCTCAGTTAACAGTGTCTGCCATCAACCGCCCCTCTCCCTCCCCCCCCCCCTTACTAATCATATCATCCTCGCCAAAGGATGCGAAAGTCATCATCTGATGAAATAATGTAACTAAATTGAGCTTTGCATCTGTGTCCACCCAGATACAGATGGATAGTATTAATGTGTAATGAGAAGTAAATGTGGCCAGTGTAACAGCTACCACAGTAAACCACCCAAAGTAAACTGGACTGTAAGCAGTCTTAGTTAACAGCTGCTGTCATCAACGAATAGTTTATGATCGAAGCGTCGCGGGGAGGATAAATGGGACTTTACTGAAATCGGATGTCTTTGGGCGAAAAGTGCAGATATCGCAGCCTAGCTGTAAACCATAAAACAACATGCCAACAGCCCTCTTGACAGACGACGAAATAATAGCACCCAGTGGGTAATCGAACACGGGCCAGCCACGTGAAGGGTGGAATATGTACAACTTTACTACATAAGACTGAAGAGTTTGGGTCCGATATTGCAACCAAGCTGTAAACCACAAAACAACGTGCCCTCTAAAGGAAGACTACCCGTAACATGACCAACATCACATCGCCGCTATCGCAGACTAGCTGTAAACCCCCAAACCGAGCGGAACAAAATACGTAGATATCGCAGCCTATCTATAAGCCACAACACAACGTGCCAGCCGCTTAGTTAGGGGCAAGAAAAAATATTTATCACCCAGCGGGGCATAGATTGCCAGTCACCCGCGTAACACGCAAAACATACAACTACGCTACCAAGGACTCAAGCATTTGCCTAATTAAATCTCCGTCTCCGAATGAATGAAACATTATTATGAGCCGACACTGTTAAAATAGAAATAGTTAAGAAATGAGAACTGTAAAATAATCCTCTACGAAGTATGGGAAAGTCATCGCCTGACGAAATATTATTGTTAAACTGAACTTGGCATCGTGTCCACCCAGACAAAACATGGGTAGCATTAATCTGTACTAAGAAGTAAATGTGGCCAGTGTAACAGCTACCACATAACCTATCGAGTACCAGTACTACTGATACCACTACCACCACCACCGTCAGAACAACAACACTAAACGGTCACTACTGTCTGTATAGGTCGTTCTAGCCAGAGGAGTTGGCGCTGGGCGTAAGGCGCAGATGTCGCAACTTAGCTGTAAACCACAACACAACGTGCCAATCGCCCCTTTAGGGGAAAAGGAAAAATTAGTACCCAGCGGGGAATCGAACACCGGTCATCCACGTGAAATGCGGAATACTTACAACTCTACTACCGAAGACTGAAGACTTTAGGTCACATATCGCAGCCTAGCTGGAAACCACAACACAACGTGCCAACCGCCCTGTCAAGGGCGAACGAATATTACCCGTGACATGAACATTGAGTATCACGTCGCCGCTATAGCAGGCTAGCTGTAAAACAACAAAATCGAACGGAAAAAATAGCGTAGATATTGCAGCCTAGCTATAAACCACAACAAAACGTGGCGGCCACCGAGTTAGGGGTCCAAAAAACAAAATTATATCACCCAGCGGGGAATCGAACCCCTATCACCTGAGTAAATAGCGAAATGCGTACAACTAACTAAGCTACAAAATACTTTACCATTTAGTAGAAATGAAAGTATATAATAAGAATGTGAAGTTCGGTGTTACACAGTCTGACTGACTTAAAACAAATCCGGGCCGGCAACAAAACAAATATTGATTTGACCGTTGCTGGAGCTACAACGTTCGTAGTTTGTGCGATTTTGTGACCCAAAAAAAAAAACACATCGAGTCAAAGGCAACGTTGTGTGAAAATTTGAAAGCAATCGGTTCAGTAGTTTCCGAGTTTTTAGGTTACAACATCAGAAAATTAACATTTTTATGAATATAGACTAACACTTTTTGAATCTGGTAAATGGTTTACAATCTTTGACAGGTACACACAGATGTACCTTACGAAAGCAATCGCAATTTTTTTTTTTTTTTAATTCTTTGACAGGTACACACAGATGTACCTTACGAAAGCAATCGCAATTTTTTTTTTTTTTTTTTTCAATTCTTTGACAGGTACACACAGATGTACCTTACGAAAGCAATCGCAATTTTTTTTTTTTTTAATTCTTTGACAGGTACACACAGATGTACCATACGAAAGCAATCGCAATTTTTTTTTTTTTTTTAATTCTTTGACAGGTACACACAGATGTACCATACGAAAGCAATCGCAATTTTTTTTTTTTTTTTTTATTTATTGACAGGTACACTCAGATGTACCTAGTTAAATCAGTTTTTGTTTTTTGTTTTAGTATCCAGAAGCCATTTCTTAACCCTTAGGCTCGGCATTATGGATACGGCAACCTTTCGGCCTTAATTACGTTGTAAATACCGTAAATCTGGGAGATATGTGGCTTTTCGGCACACCCCCGGGAGTAAACCCGGACCACAAGGAGTTCGTCACCCGGTCACCTCGCAATCCGGTTTAACCAACTACGTTAGAGAGCCGAGTTAAAGCAGTTTTTAAATTTTTTGACAGGCACACACACATGGACCTCGTTAAAGCAGTTTCTAAAAATATGTGACAGGTACACATTGATGTACATCGTTCAAACATCAATTTTTTTTTTGTAATTATTTGACAGGTACACATAGATGCACCTCGTTTAAGCAGTTTTAAAAAAAAATCGTTTTACTGTTACACACAGATGTCCATCATTAAAGAGTTTTTTTTTTTTTTTTAATTTAATTTTTTTTTATACAGTTTTATACACACAGACGTCCCTCATGAAAGCAGTTTTTTTTAAGTTTTTTTTTAATTTTTTTAATTTTTTGTTATACAAATTTTCCAAAAGACAAAACCCAGCAAAAAGTGTGAGAGTTAGCCACACGTTAATTCCTGTATGGTATAACAATGATTTGCTGTCATTTCAAAAAACCTGGCGGAAATGCATCTCTAGTAATTTCATTTACGTAATGTAAGAATGGAAAGAAGGATAATCTAATTAATGGGGCTAGTACATGGTATTATTAAAGTACACAGAGACTACATACTATCTTCAAAGTAAACACTTATAGACAAGAAAGTACACCAATAAATTAACAAGACAAATCACTAACAAAACGCCACTAGCTTGTGCTTTGATGATCGACCTGAAATCAACAAGTTGACATCGGTTCAAGGATCTTGGCACCGCTTAACGTAAAAGTAAGTTATCCTAGCACCAAACAGACCTATAGATAACTAACTTCTAGCCCAGCCAACCTCCCACATAAATATTATCAATGATGAAAGAGGATAGGCTAGAATGATAGACAATGTACGGCACCGCTGTTCCAAAGACGACCCTGTGGAACACCACGGGAAAGAGAACAAGACCTAAGCACAACAACACAATCAAAACAAAACTTATATGTTCTCCAGCCTGGGATCCGAGATGCCCCTTGAAACAGGATGATGAACAAGATTCACAACAGGATGATGACGAGGACGAAGGGCCTCAGTTGGAGCTTGAGCGTTCTTCAATCATTCAACACGTGGCACACTGACAATTATACAACACTACTAGCATACAATGTCATTTTCGGTTATCCTACCCGTCAAGACGCCACATGTTCCTAACACAATCAGTTATTAATGCTAAGGACAATAAGTTGATACAATAACAGCACAATGTAACAAACGATCACAAACTAGCTTCTATAACCATATAAATTAACTATCGATTTAACTATCTACTATTAAAAATTGATTTCGATCACGTTGTCACTAATTAAGGGAGCCATCCCAACAACGGCATCATAAATTAAAAAATCAATTCAATAGTTAAATATAATTTTTAAGAGAACGATAACCTATATAATCTAGCGCTAGCTTTTGCGAAAAGACGACTATGAACGCAACAAATCACGCAACAGCTAATAATGTAGATAAATTGTTGGTATCTATAATCTGTCGCTATCCCAGATACAAATCCTAAGGACGAAAACCTCCAATTTATCTGTCAGGGACCTATTCTACTCTACTTATTTTATATGGCTCGCTAGGTAGGCCAGCTGACAGACACAACTACCCAGACACACCTAAGGCAACACTCCTGCTGAGTACGAACATGATCTTTAATGTACAATGAACAACTAGACGTAAGACACTTCAACTGGGCTAAGCAGTTCCTATTCGAAACTGCATTGGCGATGACAGCTTTACAATCATTAATCAACCCAGACCAGTTCCCATGGATCTAGGGAGCACGACTCTAAGCTGGCAGTGCCTCAGTGCCAATCAATCCGCCGTCCATTGCCAAACGGGACTCAGCGATACACATAAAGTGTATGGCCTAAGCGAGACCGGGCAGTTTTATCGCCATTACAATGCGCGTCACCTTGATTAACTGCTCAAACAAATACTGCAGGGAATGTCTACTGCACAAAGGACCTTAACTCTATACTATCTAGTCTAAACATTAAAAAGAAACACAGCCTATCGTCAAATACTACATACGAATACCCTATCACACCTAACCGTCGCTAAACCTAATTCTTACCTAGTCACTCGTACCGTCTTCTCTCTCTCTCTCTCTACCAGCACACAAGTTCCCGAAACCAGCTCGCGCACAGCCTTTTGTATTTCCCTTGAGTTCGTGGTTTAGCACGCAGCACTCCGTGTCAGTTGAGTGAACCCTACCTGGCCTCTTAACTGGGCCCGACTTATTGCCTGGTCAAGCTGTCCATTTGCATACTGAGTTGTACTGAAGGTTAACTCGTACAAACTTGATGGTTCACTATAGGACATCTGTTGTTCTTCCCATAGCCGAACTGGCCTCTGACAAACGGCTATATTTATATGAGCGACACAATTTCATATCTGTATCTGTTGTATCTTGTGCAAAGTGATCTTATGTGTGAGTATTAGCAAACAGCTTTGGCTACTGACTTTATTTATTGGATGTCATGTATAAAGATACATGTGATCAAGAGTACTCAAACGACTGACCTGTACACGAGTGGCTCTTGGGGAAACAGATCCAAACACTGATCGTTAAAGTGACGCTTGGTGGTGCACGTTGTCTGTGTGCCATTTAGTGCTACATCTTGCCATTAGAGTGGTATGCTGGACTACCTTTGGTGCCTGTGTGGGCACAGATGCTAGGGAGGTAATTGTTCAGAATAACTCCATTTGCAACACTATGTCTTTCCACGTCACAAATACCATGTATTTTCAGCATGCCCCAAGACAACACGGTACAGCGTTGTTTAACACAAAGTTAAGATGTAATGGAATCTTGATGTCACATTTTCAAGAGTTGTTTGAGCATGTCACATAGTGAGTTTATGTTCGCCTGATCATACAAGTCTACATGTTCCGACATTTCTTCTTACAATTCTACTGCCAATTTGACAGGTTTCATCCAGTGTACGTAACTGTATGAACGATTACTATACCTACATTTGCCTGGGGCCTACACTGTGTGGTTTCCATTGGAATGTGTATTATACAGTGGGACTTTCACTCATTCTAAAGTAAACTATGTTATGTTTAAGGCTGCGGAAAATATTAACATTATGTATTGGTGTCAGACTAATCAAGGGATACAAATATAATTAGGAAAAAGGGCATCAAGGGACACAATATTAGCTGTGACAGTTAGAAAGCCAATGCGACTCTTTAAAAAATGTATTTACTGTGCCTTACTTCATCGAATCTAGACAAACATTTACAGTTTAAACAGTTATAGCCAATTATAGTTTTGCCTTTTGTTTGAACAATGGACGTTTTTTGCCTGACAATAAATTTCCCACAAATAATGTTTTCATCCGTCCCCATACAGCGGAGGGATTTCTGTCATGTATTTACTGGAAATTTGGTGATAGTTACAAGAAATTTTGACAGGTACACACTGTGTGCCTTATAAATTTAATCAATAAGGTAGTAGACAAAAAATGGTTGAACATCATGTACGTCTTAGACACATGAGTCTGATGCCAAATATAGGAATTACATATATTAGATACATAAGTGTGAACGCGCAAAAATTGTAATTTAGAGACATCCAACCCATATACTGCATTCCCCCATGGTCAAACATGTTTGTCTGACAGTTGCCATTAGTATGATTTGTGATGTGATCTAGTAAGCTTCAGTATTCATACATTAGACAGAAAGCCTTACTTGAAAACAAAATAGATGTTTTAACCCAGTACTAGCGTCAGAGAATCGATGCATACAGAAAGTCAGACTTATTTGCCACATGCAATATCTTCATAGCTGATCTTTATCATGACATAGATTGTAACAGTTGAAGCATTGTAAAAAAAACATACTGCCTTCTTCTGTTCTATAGTAATCAGCCTACTTCACGCAAGGACAGCAGCATTTAAACATTGTTATATCACCATTTCTTGTTTGTTATCCTGATGCACAATTACACATGTGTGTAGAAATTATTATTATTTTTTTTTAAACGCAGCTGTTCTGTCTGTTTGCTGTGATGATAAATGGTGAAAACGAATATGTGGCCCTAGTTTTCATATGAAAATGATGATGAACAGTTTTACATGTTTAATATTTCTATTAGTCAGCTTGGCCATTTCACTACGACTATCTCACTTTTTTTTTTTTTTAAATCTCTTTCATTATGTTTTCATTTTCCCCATTTTTATTTCATAACTAGCCGTAGTGCTTTCATTCCCGTAAAACACTCTTCGACTGGAGAATTTATTCTAGGAGAAAACAATAATTGCAAACAAACAAAACATAACCACAAATTATATAAAACTCAATCATAGTGTAGTCTAACATAGACAGTCTGTCTAACAAATACCTGGAAAAAACCCATTTAATGTCAAAATAATACTAACAATAACAATATTAGCTAAACGGAAAATCCATTTCGTTATTTAATGATGCTTTTTTTTAATTTTTTTTTTTTTTTTTTGTTTAAAGTCGTTTCTGTAAATTCTGCATCGGACAGAAATTAGGCACCTATCGGATACACTTGATGTCACAGTCAAACTGAAGCTTAATGGAACATTTTGTCCTGCAAAACTCAATAATATCCTGAAGCGTTACTTGCAAAAGACAGCAGGTGTTTCAACAAATCGTTAGCCAATAAAAATCGTCAGACAACGATATACCGCGTGCAGTCTTGGCGCGTTTTGGAAATATCACGTAGAAGGACATAATGCTGCATATAGAGTTCTTCTGAACACTTTCATCTCTACCACTCGGTCACCAAAGGCGGTCTAGAATGCCACCTTAATGGCAAGACGCAACATTAAATGTCACCCAGACAACGTGCAACACCAAATGCCATTTAACAGTAAGTGTTATGATCTATTAAACCAGGAGCCATTCGTGTACAAGTCAGTCATTTACGTGGCTACGTGAATCTCCGGTTCAAGTTATCTCTAGAACTATCTCAGCAAGGATCCAAATGTGTCCACACTCCGATCTATTCTTGAAAATGTGTTTGTTTCTGAGTGAGTTAGGACTGATTTTTTTTCCTCCCTATTCCCATCGCTCTCATAGTTTTTGCTTTATATTCTTCATTCATCTGTATGCAGTGTATATCCTTCTGATGTCAAGGTCGGCAAAGTAAAGTCTGTTGATGTTAGCATATAGTCTCTGTGAACTTTCTTATTACCGTGTGCCCTATTTCAGCTAGCCCAGTTAATTAGACTGTCCTTCTTTCCAGTTTTACAGTACGCATATGACATGACTAAAGATGCATTCCCGCCACGTTTTTGCAATGACAATAATTCATGTTTACATCATGCAGAAATCAAAATGTGGCCAACTATCATATTTTCTCGGAACACATTTCTTTTGCAGCCATGACATTTTTTTTTTTTTTTTAACTTTTATGAGGTACACCTGTGCGTACCTGTCAAAAAATTGTATCACATAAAATCATAATAAGCAACCGTTAGTGTAATATTACAGTGTACCAGGTGTGCTCGAAAATTAAAATGGCTTTGCTGTAAGGTGTAATGAATGACGTTTAAATATTTACGGGCCATACAAAAACCATTACAGGTACTCCATGCAGATTTACACATTAATATAGACTGTTTGATGTTGAGTAATCCATGCATGCCGAATGCCCGTTGCATTTGCCCGCTTAACCTGACTTCACAGTTGATCAATATCAAGACATATACTACATTGTTTCCCTTGTGTGTGATTTTCTTCCATCTATGTGCTGTGTTTGTATCCTTTGATTTTCAGTTTATAATCAAACTGTATCACATATTTATTCTTATATGTTTTGTGTGTAGGCATTTTGTTGCAATTTCACAGAATTACCCACGTGCTGCATAGTGTCTCATAGTCAGTATAATTATGTACACATGATATCTGCCACAATCTGTATTACTGTGTTCTACCGGACCGAGGAATGCGCTGATATACGATAACAGACATTCATTGCAGTTAAGGACAGGAAACAGAAAACAGAAAACTGATGTCTAGTAGGCGTGTGTCGAAGAACAATTTTTTTCTACAGCAATATATTTTAGTTGCTTTCTTATTTCATCCATTTCTTGAGTGCACTTCTGTGGGTAGACATCAATCTTAGTGAATGTTTAATTATTGTAGTATTGGTTTCCCCCAACCTAAAACATGAAACACCTATTTTACCTTAAAGAAAAATGAAACCCATAGCTTCTAAAACGAACATACATAATCACATATTTGACATTCTCCATCCGTGTAATGCTATAAGTAAAGTTACTCGATTTTCACATAACAATACCTTAGGGTTCCTCCAGTCCATTGACATTGTTCATGGGTACGTTCTTTCCCGTTAGTATCGTGTGTAGCCTTCTCTTGCATGAACAGTGACTGACATCTCATGTAAACAGCTGCGATCAGATGTCTGGCATGGACCTGTGGGATGGCTACCTACTCTTCCTGGAGTGCCTGAAACAGATAGCAACCATTGACTGGAGCAACGTCTGGACGACAAACACGTCTTTGCAGCTCATCCCACAAGTTCTCAATCGGACTCATGTCTGCAGACAGGGATGGACAGGGAAGAGTTTGCATGTTATTGGCAGCTATGAACTGCGTGGTCAACCGTGCAGAATGGGGTCTGGCGTTGTCCTCTTGAAAGAGATAAATGTTGGCATCCCAAAATTGAAGGACAGGGGGTAGAAGAATGTTACTGACGTATCCGTGCGCATTCAAGTTTCTTTCAATGTGCACCAGTTGACTCCTTCCGTTGTAACTGATCATTTCCAACACCATTACGTCTCCATTACCGTGCAGCAGAGCTTCTTCAACATACGTTTTGGCTAAACTTGCATGTCGTCTACGGTAGATCCAAAGCCGTCTATTATAGCGCTGAAAAGAAAAAAAAAAAGCTTCGTCAATGAACCAGAAACGTCTCACGGATTGTCACCTGCGCTTGGACAATGCTGGTTAGCCCAAAGAAGGCGATTTTGATGGTGGTGGTGAAGCGTCAGGGCAGGTCATCGGTGTGGTCGGCGTATCCAAAGTCCAGCGTCATGTAATGTGTTCCAAACAGTTTTATATATAAAAAAAAAAAGCTCAAATGATAATTGTTGTGTGTGGAAATCATCGCCATTTAATATACATGTGTATGTAATTCACAATTTGTTGAATAATGATTTCAAAACTCTATTGTATCTTCTGAAAATTATACGGCATTTTTTATGAGCATGGCATTTCTTGAATTTTTTTTTTTTTTTTAATGAAGGTAGATAAGACAAGCGTATACAATTGATATCAATAAATTTATAAAATAGTACAGCTTTATTATAATTTGACTATTTTCAGAAACATTCACAATAATGTCTATTTTTGTTTTAACCGTTCGTGACTCGTGTTAAATATTTTTGAATTGCGCATGAAATATGTGCTAAGAGAAATGATTGCAAGAAGACAACTGGTATGGATTTGTTACATAGTGACACAAAAATAACTAGACATTGACAACAGGCAAATGTAAGGATAATAGGCGCAGGAGAGACCGAGAGAGAAGACACTTCGGCTATCTGACCTACCGGCATACCAATAAAAAGTATATCTATTAGCAATGACTGACAGTACACCAGGCAGAAGGATGTAGACAGACACTACAAACGTCACATAACATGGACTTTAAGAGGGAGTCAAATATGTAGTGAATAAAAAAGTAACGTGCAAAGTTCGTGGCGACTGTGCTAGCCACTAGGTTCTAAATACTCAGACTGAAAGCAGTTTCCAAATTGTGGCAACATAAGGTCAGTAGCAAGGGCAAACGGCTCATACAGAATACATGTATTACTATTCTTTCTGTTATAAGGCACACTTCCATGTGCCTGCCAAAAACTAATTTGGAGAAATTAGGTATCGCCGCTCGTCAACTGACTGACTTTCTACCCCACTAGGACATCACACAAGCGACAAACACCCGATGACACAAAGTGGAGAGGTCCCAGAAACCGCGTTCAGACAATTGGCCATATTTATGGCCTGCCTATATAAGCGGCCCCTGGCAAAAGCTAGGGTGGGGCTTCAAATAACTAAAAAATTCGTCCTAAAAAGGATGAAACTAGATTGTGGACAGCCGCTCTTCAACATCGGTACTGTAAAGTCTATGACTTGTTTATGAGATAGAATAAGCTGTAATATGTTAACAATGTTTTGAAATTACTTCTGCAATATTCATAGAACATACAATTATTGCACAAAATCAATAGGCCATTTTAGTAATTTTCTTTTTAATTGAAAACTGCTTTACAGGTAAACGTAAATGGTCGCTTATTATTACAATGTTCAGAGTATATTTATCATCTGGGTGTTTCAATGTGTAATTATTGCCTTTTGATTTCATATCCATTTATTCGACGGGAGAGGCTGAGCCGTTATGACAACAGTGCCATAGCTACATCATCTTGGGACATAATTCAGTTAATAGAAATGCTAAGCAAACAGATTTCTAAATATTTTGGCAACGATATCAGAGTCGACCATTAAGGAAGTAACTGGTAAGTGGTAAACATGAAGGATACAGGTTGTAAACTATCCTCTGATTATCCATGGGATCACAAATCATGGGTGATGGGGTGGGGGTGGGCGGGGGGGGGGGGGTCGGGTGTGCAAAATGACTGCTGTGTGAGGCGATAAATATATAGTGGTTTATGTAAGGGGATTCTACCATTTAACAGTCTGACTGACTATGTGGCATTCACAATGTTTTATGTGCGTGGTTTGGAGTCGGTCATAGTAATACATATGTATATATATATATATATATATATATATATATATATATATATATATATATATATATATATATATATGCATAAAATCCGTGTACAATGTGACTTTTTTAACAATGCAGATTAAATAATCAAACTAAGGGTGACGTTAAAAGCCAATACAAGTAAAGACGCTCGACTTCATGACACTTGATGATCCCATACAGCTCAGTCTCTCCCTGCAGAACGACTCGCTGCCTGCCCTAGCTTCCTTTCAATGTTGAACTTGATAGCTTTGGGAGATTGTGATCACTCAATATCCTGGAATGAGCGGGGGATGTAAAAGCTAACGTACGGAGATATACAGTATATATTTAGAACCGTTGAGGTCTAGCGGCTTGAGGATCGCATGTGGATCTAAAGGTCGTGGGTTCGGTTCCTGACGGGGACCAGACTGCTTTTAAAATGACCTTGGCTCCCAGGTCGACCCACCTTCAATAGGCACCAGGTACAGTCCTTAGAAGTAAATGCAGCCTGCGTGATTTTGACCACGGCAACCACCAAGTGCCGTTTGCTCAATTAAATATAGGTCTAGCCCTATATGCCCAATGCAACTGAAGGCAGCCAAAAGCCTCCTTTACTTTTACTATATATATATATATGTGTGTGTGTGTGTGTGTGTGCGTGCGCGCGTGTGTATATTTTTGAAAGTTACTTTAGAATGATGCATTCACTAGTGTCTTTAAAGACGATATGGTGCATATTGACATCAATATATGTTTTCTTCATGAAGCTTTTAGAATGGGTAGACTTTTGAAACCGATCATTGGAGTTGCAAGGCGGTTCTCTAAGGTGAAATTTTCAGTTCTCAAAAGAGACAACATAAATGTACTTACATTTTTTCATTTGAAGATGGAAAGGAGTTTTCCTGAAAGCATTGGCAAGGAATAGTAATAAAGATCCTCTAGCTGTGTCTGTATGTAACGTTTCATATGATATGTAATTCATGCACCTTCACACATTGAATCATACAACCTCACTCACAGTCACACTCAGAGTAACAATTGTTTATCGTTACAAGGACACATACTATTTCCTCGTTGATCTGTCCAGGACATCTTAGATTACAAATCGAGGTACAATTTATGTACCTGCCAAACATTTAAGAAAAGACAAAAGGTGTTCTTATATATGTAAGATGATAATCGCCTGTACATAGTCGGAATCTTTCTTGTTTCACGTAATTCACAATGATATGTCATACAGCAAGTAAAATTACCTACTGATCGAATAAGGAACATCGCACAAATTTCAGTTAACTGTAGTTATCTAATATAGTCCATCTAGCTTAAATAAAGTAATGCATATAGACTTCAGAATAAGTTGCAGCATTACACGACCTTTGCATTTTGTCTATTGTCAGGGTTCGCCCTGCTATGGGACAGTTCAGGATGATGATGATGAATCTCGTCATCGTACCCTGCGACCCTTAGTGACACTCAGTACGTGCATAGTCAATAGCTGATAGGAAAGGTCAGGTATTTGTTTTTCCGTAAATATTTTTGATAGGTAAAATGGGAATTTATTGTCAGTCCGTCTACATGTTTGTTGTTTAACATGACTGTATGTGAGTAGAGGTAATAACTGTATGTGTTAGGATTGTGTCGTGACGACGGATAGGGATTTAGGACGACATAGACAGATAGACATAGTATGATTGTTTTACAAGTAGCGGTGTGCAAGTCCAAGAAGTCATCGAGGCCTGTCGTCCTCGCCATCATCAAGTGTGTCATCAACATCCACGTGTTCTGTGGCGGCCATGTTTCCCAGACTGGAGTGCAGATAAGTTTTTGTTGTTTTGATTTTGGTGTTTGTATCCTGGTCAGTTCTCCAGTCCGTGAGATTCCATTTCGATCTAGTTGGTTGATCGGCGCCGTGCATCATCTATCATTCTTGTGTATCTTTTCTCATCAGTCCTACTGTTGTCTTTGTGTATTGTGGAAATAAATATTTTTTTTTTTTTGCGGCACACACATCAGTCATTCTCCATCATCTACAATTGTAAGAAGTATTCTTCGGATTCCTGATCCAATATTTTTCGAACTGTCTACATCGAAATTGCTTAAAAATTGTTGTCGTATAACTGTGATGATGTGATTTGTGATATTCTTTACTGAATATTACACTGTAAATTTATGTTTAGTTCTCGGATTAACTCGAGATTACATTTATAGGTCCGGTTTTAGTTCTGATATTCGCGATTATAATTTTCTCCCTTTCCAATAGATATAGTGCGGGTAGTTCGTGATCGTATTTATATACGTTATTTTATTTTGGTTTGATTGTATTGCTTTGATTGTTTACTTACAACTGTTTCATTGTCCAATAAGCCAAGAAGGTACATAGAAAAGGGTCCACTAGTGACATGTGTCCACTGTAAAAGGGAACATGGTAGATGGCAATGGTGTGATGAAAATCCTGAATTTGCACAACATGTTAAAAAGATAATAAAGAGAAAAACTCAAAATTTGAAAAAGAGAAGATCTGAAAGAGATATACCATCCCATCCATGTGACCACTTAGAAGATCAATGTGAGAATAGAAAGTATGAACATAAAATAGACAAGGGAAAGATAATAATTTGTCTCTACGGCAAGAAACACCATGGAACATTTCAGATGTGTGATGCTAGCCCATTATATGGGGCCTATTTAAAGAAACTTGGGAACAGAAAGCAGAATGATAAGAATAGTAATAGTCCTGAAAAAAAATACTGATGATTCTGTCTATGTATACTGTGATTTACTGCACAATAAAACTAAGATGTGTGATAAACACCCTAAGTACCCTGAGAGACTGATAGTCAAGATAAATGGCTTATTATTAACCAAAGCATCGACAAAACAGTGGGCGAAAACCTGTTTTCTGTGCCAATTTAAAGGGCACTGTCGAGCACAATGCCCAGGTTTAAAATACCTCAGAGGATATGGTGATGAAACAGTTACTGCAGTTAAGACAACATCAGAGTTCATGGAACATCCTAAAAGTGATTGCACGCTGTTTGATCGTATGCTACAGCAGGGTAAGCATATGACACCACATACAATTAAAATTGGTAACATCCAAATTATCTGTCCGGGTACTGAAAACAGAACCCAAGAACAAAGTAATGTGGAGACAGAAAGCACCTCTGATCATGAAGCAGATAAACCACCAAAGATAATCGGAGTAGATAAACCTCCCAAACATAAAGTGGCCAATACAGGTGGCGTGGCAAATGAATGCACCAAAGTACAAGAGGGCCAACTAGAAGAGACTTGTGAAAAGATAAGCATCAAACACTAAAGTTCTCAATGATGAACCAACTGGTGAAGCTGGGGTAGCCGATGTCTCCAGTAAGGTAAAAGAGTTTTTGACAAAGGCACATTTCGAAATGACAACGTGGCCTAGCAATGACACAATGATGTCAGATGACGAGACAATACCACACGAAAGATTAATGGCAGCATACAACGCTGAAACCCACAGGGAAAGCAGTAAGGGTATCATAAACGGCAAACCAGGTTCAGTGATAAGAACATCTGGCACATTTTTTTTTCAATTATTAGAAAGTCCTTATTGGAGTAGCCAGATTACACAGGGGAAACAATAGCATATAAATTAGGAAGCAAGAAATGTGAGTTGATAATAGCTAGGGTGAAGGTTGAATCTCCATTTCTGTGTGGGAGAATAGAAGTACTTGCATGTAAAAAACCACCCGCAGACGTGATCATTGCAGGGAAAGAAAACCCCAAATTCTGTACCATAAAAGAAATAAAGGAGTGGGAAAGGACTCATTATGTACCAGCAGTGCTAGCACAGACCCAACCCAAAGTGAAGAAAACAGTTGAAACAGTGTGATGTTGTTGCAGGGCAGCAAACAATTCAAGAGAATGATGTGAGAAAGCGTGAGAGAATGGATAATATTTTAAACCTTGCTCATTCTGATCAACCAAATGTAACAGATGAGTTCATCTCAAAGCAAAGAGATGATGCTACATTAAAGAAATGTTTACAAGTTGCAGACGGGTCTAAAAATATTTCAAAAAAGGGACAGTGGTCTTTTGGATTTAAAAATGGTATCCTCACCCGATTCTACAATAAAGGGGTACATACACTTAACCAGACGGTACTACCTATTGCTTACAGACAGAAAGCGTTAGAACTGGCTCACGACTCGCCATTAGCAGGACATATGGGAACTGAGAAGACTAAGTGCCGACTTCTCAACGAGTTCTACTGGCCAGGCTTTTGCAAAAGCGTAAAAAACTATTGCAAATCATGCCACTTGTGACAGACCATGATACAAAAGGGTAAACAAAAGAAAGCCTTGGTTCAACCAACTGACCTGGCTGAAAGACCATTTCAGAAAGTGGCAATGGATCTCGTAGGCCCATTAAATACAGTCTCCCATAAAGGAAATAGATACATCCTAACAATGGTCGACTTTTATAGTAGATGGCCAGAAGCTGCACCACTTAAGAACATCACTTCTCAAGATGTAGGAGAAGTCTTGTTTCAATGGTTTGCTAGGTTTGGTTTTCCCAACGAGATTCTTTCAGACAGGGGCACCCAGTGTATATCCTCTGCAATGCAACACTGTAATAAACTGATGGGCATTGATCAAGTTTTCACAAGCCCATATAACCCAGCAGCAAATGGGGTCTGTGAGAATCTAAACGGAAATCTAAAAAGAATGCTGGCAAAAGTAACAGCAGAAAAACCAACAGACTGGGACATAATGTTGCCAGCCATTCTATTTGCCTACTGAGATGTACCACAAAGTAGTACTGGATTTTCCCCGTTTGAACTTGTTTATGGTGCAAACCCAAGGGGACCCTTATCCATCTACAATGAGTCATTAGTGGGAAAGGTCACAGACACCACAACTGTTAGTGAGTATGATATGGTGACCAACTTAAAGGGATAAGATCATGAATGCATGTGTTATCGCAAGACAGTCTTTAGACCAAGCAGGAATGATCTATCGCAAGTATGCAAATCAAAATGCCAAAACAATTACTCTTGCAGAAAACGACGACGTATTACTACTTCTCCCCAGTCCAACTGACAGACTATCGGTAGTGTGGCAAGGTCCATTTAAAGTTACAAGACGCATTTCAGACGTCGATTATCAGATATTATATAAAGGAAAATTAAAGATATATCACATCAACATGTTAAAACCATATAAGCAGCGCGAAGAGCAAATTGCATGCAGTTTAATTGATGAACCTGAAGAAGATCCTGCAGATGAAAAGATATTAACCCCTAGCACTGTTTCAACTGATTCATGGAAGCAAATAAAAATTTCTAAAAATTTATCACCTTTACAGGCAAGTGAAATTTATGAACTTTTGAAAGAGTTCGAAACTATTTTTTCATATATTCCCGGAAAATGTACCCAGATCAAACATCATATCCACCTGAACACTAATGTACCCATTAGAGTAAAAGAATACCCTGTACCGGTACAGTACAGAGAAAAATTGATAGATGAAATCAAAACACTAGTACAGTCAGGAATCATTGTAAGATCCAACTCTTGTTACCGCTCACCTATAGTGATCGTAAAGAAGAAGGGTGGGTCTATGCGTATATGCGTCGATTATAGAAAAATAAACGCCTGTACCAGTTTAGATGCAGAACCCATAGCGAATGCCGAGGACTTACTGTCATTCATGGGAAATGCCAAAATTTTTTCAAAACTTGATTTGACAAAAGGGTATTGGCAAGTACCTATGACTGAAAGTTCAAGGCATATTACTGCATTTGCGACTCCTGAAGGGTTATATGAATGGAGGTACATGCCTTTTTGTCTTATTAATGCTCCTGCCACATTTGTTAGGCTTACTAGATTGCTTTTACAAGACATTCCTGATGTGGCATCGTACATAGATGATATGTGCATTTTTTTCTGATAACTTTGTAAAACATATGACAACGCTCAGAGCTGTGTTTGAGCGAATAAAACAGTTTGGGTTGACAGTTAAACCTTCTAAAGTGGAAATTGGGTGTGAGGAAATTGTATTTTTAGGACATAAAATTTCAAAAGGGATGCTAATGAGCGATAATAAAATTATTTCAAAAATTTTGAACCTTAAGAATCCCACAACAAAAAAGGAAATCCGAAGCTTACTTGGGCTCATTAACTATTATAACAAATTTATCCCAAACTTCAGTCATGAAACAGTTGCCTTTACCAGATTGTTAAAAAAGGGATCCTCCAACATAATTGAATGGAATACTGAACTTGACCAGGCCTTCGCCACGATCAAGACACTGTTCTCCAGTCCCCCCATTTTAAAGTTGCCTAATTTTAAACTGCCTTTCATCCTTAGATGTGATGCCAGTGGGACAGCTATTGCGGGGTGTTTGATGCAAAACGAAGATGACATATTGCACCCTATCTACTATATCAGCAGAAAGCTCACTCCTGTTGAAGAGAGATACGCCACAGCTGAACAAGAATGCCTTGCAGTTGTCTTCTGCATTTCAAAGCTGAAACGCTACCTTCTGGGACGTCCTTTTCTGTTACAATCTGATAACAAACCATTACTGGTTATCAAGACTGGAGTCCCGAAAAACAACAGAATTGCTCGTTGGGCACTACTGCTTCAAAACTACAAATTTGAGATCAGCCACATCAAAGGTATAGACAACAATTTGGCTGATCTGTTGAGTCGTCTATGATGACTATGACGTCAATATCCACAACTCTACTGTACAAGACAGAAACATTTTCGATCTATGATGATTATACAGTATTCAACAACTTTTATTGCAGATCGAAAAGATATATTGTCTCCCTGCCGGAAGTCAATGATGCAGTAAACCTACTGCTGATACAAAATTTTCATCAGTTGCAGATTAACAAGATTGCATTCGAAAGTGAAGACAAAGTTATCATGTCTGATGAAATTGTTTCAACACTAAATGTTCAACTAGTACTGACATATCAATATCCTTTTCAGAAATGGGAAAATAATTTATCCTTTTGAAAATAGTCAACGATGACACCAACAGACACTTCAATATTGTGTTCATCATTGTCCACATCAATGCTTCATCTGATATAATATACAAATACACAAACAGCCAGATGATTAGGTACTGCATCCAAAAACCAGCATTGTGAAAGACTAATTAAACCGAGCTTACCTACAACAAGAACATTTCAGTATCATATTTACTTATCGACTTTGTGCTAAACGTTTCAGGAAAGAACTGTTCATATTGCAGAAATACCAAAAATGTGGCAAAACTAAATGTATCTCCTTCAAGCAATAATGTGAACTCTTACAGTTGCAAGATCTTATCTGATATGACATTCTAAATTTCTATAACTATAACTTATGAAATTTTGCAGGTTTGCATTTCAAACATTTCTCTGTGAGTAATTGTAAGTTAAATGTGACATGTTGGTTGTTGAGAGGTCAACCACACATTTGGGTTCTGTGGATGGCACCGCAATAGTCAACTAGTTACACATAGTATATTTTATGTAATAGGAAAATATTATATAAGGTCGGGACTAGGTAGGTAAATAATATTATTTGAAATAATTTGTATTTTTTTCTGTTGGTTTGTTAATTATGTAATTTTGTACTAGATTTTGGTTGACAATAATTTGGTTATTTATTTTATTTTTGTTTTTGTTTTTAAATAAGAAACTTATAAACCATATTTGAAACTTAAATATTGTTAGAAGATATTGTCGCTCCAGAGGAGAGATCACTGAGTATATATGAAGATGATAGAACCCTTCTACATTAAGGGAAGTTTCTAGTTACAGGTGACATTGTCCATGACTGTTGCAAATGTGTCGTACATGCCACACTTGTGTTTCTATATACTACACTATATGTCTAGAGGTATGACATGTGTCAGTAGCAAGAATTGCTAGTTAATTTTAGACACATTATTCGACGGGACGTCAAGGAGTCGGGATGACTTAGTTAGAACCATAGAAGGGTCATGTCTATGACGGCCATTGTTATGTTCTCAATGGCGTACAACTCGCACGAGAGTGGGGTTGGTTTCATGTGGGTCTCGGGCGGGTAATAGTCCACCCACAATATTATATAATTAGTCTTAACCTCTATGACTACAAAGTGTTAGGTAGTAGTGGCGTACTTGTGACATGTTGTGATACTATTGGTAACTTCATGGTTTAGTGTTGTCCTTGTATATGTACATGTCCCATAAGTATTTAAAGATACGTTGTTCTCAGGTGACTGACTCTCATTAGGAAACATCTCAAATCTATGTTGATAGGAACTTTCATGACTGTTTGTTGACAATAATTGGGGGAAGAAAGCAGGATATCCGGAGATGCACTGAACTGAATGTAGACACAATTCTGTCGACATCCCATACCCAGGTAGAGATACTTGACTACAGACGTAGATATGTAAGGTAGACGTCTGTCATCAGGAAGTATCAGTCCAAAAGGAGGGGTGGATGTCAGGGTTCGCCCTGCTATGGGACAGTTCAGGATGATGATGATGAATCTCGTCATCGTACCCTGCGACCCTTAGTGCAACTCAGTACGTGCATACACACGTAGAAACGAGCATGAGCGAAGCGTAGCTTGGTCATTGACCAGCGGACCGCACGTGTGTGCAGAGTAGACTGCACAATTTGGACCGGACGCTGGACCCTTGCTTGGGGGACTGCTAGGAAACTGGACGTGGGACGAGAGTGGGGATTTTAGTGACCGTTTGTTTTGACTTGAAGATAGGTACCAGTGTAGTTATTAGCTGTAACGTGTTCTGTTCATAGTGTCATGTAAAGTAGTAGTTGTAACTAGAAGCCAGACCATGCTTTGCTGGTGGCGTTAACACTGTCGACGCACTTAGGCCTACACATTGGCGTATGGCATAACGTCTTTGGCATCGAGATATAGCGGGTTGAGCTGGCACTGTACGGGAGAGTGGTAGCGGCTCAGAGCTTATTTCATGAACGCGTAAAGGCGCCTCTAAGCGATTTTAAAGTTAGACGCGGCCTAGGTTTTGAATAAGGAGCGCTACTCCTCCTGAGGTGTACCACCACTTCGTTCGCATCTTTGGTAATAAAGATTGTGTGTGTGTTGCAACAAGTGTTCGGCTTGAGTATGTTTGTACTGTGTTTTCCTGTCATTAGCCTATAGCAGAGCCAATGGAATCTAGCCCTAGACAGTAAGGTTTCTGACATCTATATAAGCATACATTTGTATTGTTTTCCTGTTTGTCTAAAATAATCATTTTGTTTATATCCCTCGATTACCTGGGAGCCAATTCCACCTTTTGAAATTATGTCCAGTCGCGTTCGGATTTTAACTCAGACCTTCTGATCTACAGATGATTGTCTTGCCGCTACATAATGGCGGCTCCCGTACAGGTAATGTTTCCATTTACACACTCATCATATGCAATGCCCACTAATTCAAACTATTAGATTAACTTATTGTGTGAAAACGACAGGCACAATCAGTGTGTCACATGTGAATAACGGAGTTGTCAGCCATTACGTTTTCCCTGGTCACCTATAAAAACAGTATTTTTTTTTAACCGAGATACTGTCTATGTTACCAATTACACATAGGTACACATATGTGCACCTGCCAAAATTATGATACGGCGGAACTGTCAGTAAATGTAATCTAGTAGAACACTTGCAGTCAGAGAGGTTCGATCGGCAGTTGACATGAATATATTTTGTGATGTTATCAATTAAGTTACAGTTTGCATACATCTATCAACGTTTATTCCTTGAGTTCTAAGTAGATGTTGCCTTATACTGGCGGTCTGAATTTATGGAACCGATTTATATAGAATGTCAGATTCATTTGTCATTTACAATATATTTACAGTTGATCTGAATCAAGACATGGGTTGGATCGTTTCCCTTTCTCGTGTTTATCTTGCATCATTTGAATGATTTTCTTTCCCCTGATCACCATCAATAAAAATTACCCCATCGTTCATCACAGTTATGTGAGTGTGTATTTTACTACGTATTTAAATGAATGTACATTTACTGTTGAGCAGTCCATAATCAGTGGTAGTAATATGGTGGTATATAGAGGCATACAGTCAGACCTTTTTCAAATAACATCTGGTTAAAAACAAAGTGATGCTCTGACCTACCTTTGTTCAACTTGGCCCTGGAGAAAGTTATGAGGAGATTGAGACAAAAGTATACTATAGGAGACTCTACACGAATACTTGGATATGCAGAGGACATTGATATCGTTGAAGAAAATGAACTAGAGACTGTTAAAACACTGACTCTCTTAAAAGAAACAGCTCAGAAAATGGGACTAGTTATCAACCATGATAAGACAGAATACATGATAATAACTAGACAGGAAAGGATATTAACTTGGGCCACATACATGTTGATAATATGAAAATCAAACAAACAGAAACATTTAGGTACTTGGGTTCAAACGTCAACTGCTCCAACAGGTCAATCTAAAAAAAAAAAAAAGAACGCAGTTACTACATGGTACATGCTCATGTATTACCGTTTTTTTTTTAATAGCAAATATCAGAGAGTGTGCATAATCTTACCTGTAAAGATCAATGCTCACCGACGAATTTCATGAGGCCTCTACTTCAACCCTCCCAAGTTTCCTATAGGATATTTAATTACTCAGGAAAGTTCGTCCGCCCACAACAGATTCCCTTCCTTGTGTCTTATCTCCACTGATTTCACCTGCCACATACAGACAATATCAAGGACAAGAATGATGGACCAGGCTGGTTTACCTAACTCTCAGTGTTTAGTGTCGATCAGATCCTACAGACACGCCTGGTCCATCATTCTTGTCCTTGATATTGTCTGTATGTGGCAGGTTCGTATAAATAAAATCTTTTGTTCACGCATTTTTGGCAGGTGCATAAAGATGTACCTTGTGATGTTACAGAACAAATAAATGTGGGTTACAGCCAGTAGTCATGTCTTGATTTACTTATATCTACAGTTAGGGACAATATTTTCTGTTCACCACAGACTGGATCACATCGTCATTGTCATGGCTGTGTGTTCATGGACCCGCAGTTTATAACTGTAGTTATCCTAGTCTAGGAGGCGCCGTGGTGTAGCGGCTAGACGCCCGCCTGCGTATCGAAAGTCGTAGTTGGGGTTTTGATGGAGCCGGACTTTTTTTTTTTTTTTCTAGTGACTTTGCCTTTAAGGTCAATCTAGCATTGTGTGGGTACAAGGTAAAGTCCTGGGAAATAGGGCGGCTGATGTGATGTTGACCACTTCACTCTCGAAGTTCCGATTTGTCAATGTAGGTCTAGCCCTGTATGACCAATAGTTTTGATATTTCAAAAAAGATCTTGCTTTATTTATCTCAATCTTTCCTTCCATCTAAGGACATAATGCTTCAGTAAGGTACTGTTTGGTGCGGCCGTCACGTGTCCCTCATTTATAACTTCTTTATGTTTGAACAAGGGATATTGAAAGTGTGCTGTTAGGATGTCATACATACAGTGATTAATTTAGTTCCATGGGTCAACACTTCAGTTAGACCGAGAGAGGTAGAGACAGAGAGGGTTGGAGAGATAGAGAGAGTCAGATACATGTATGCTCAACATACATTATAAATGGTCTGCTATGTGTGTATCATTCACTTTGTCATGCAACTCTTTCACGTGTAACTTTTTTAAACAAAGTAAACGTAGGGAAAAAAATGGGTACACCGGAGTTTAAAGGCGTCGAACGCTAAGGACAGGACAAAGAAGAACATAATATATGTGATAATAATTTAGAAGAATGCAATTTATGATGTGGTGACAACAAGAATGATAATAATTGTGACGAGTTCGATGTCAACGATGATGATGATCATGATGCTGCCAGTGATGACGTCAAAGATAAAGTTGCTTATGGTGATGACGATGGTAATGATGATGATAACGTTGATGATTTTGTCGATAATGCTGATGAATGTGAGGATGATTGTGATGATGATTATTGTGATCAAGACGACAGTAATAGTGGTGGTGGTGCTGACGATTATTTTCATGGTGTCCATGGTTATGATGATAATAACAATAATGAGGAGAACAATCGCGATGGGCCGATAATGATGATGATAATGATGATGATAATGATGATGATAATGATGATGATAATGATGATGATAATGATTGTGTGGATGATGATGACAACGATGCTGACGATGAAGACTGTTATGACTGTGATGATAACGATGACTATGGTCATGATGATAACAACGAGTAAAATGCTAATAATTACCACCGTTGTGAGCGTGACTATAGTGATGACGGAGATGATGATGAAGACGACGACGATGATGTTTTTTAATAATATTAATAATAATGATAATAATAATAATAATAATAATAATAATAATAATCATAATATGGAAATGATGATTCTGACAAAGGTGGTTTCGGTGTCTATGATGATGATAACTGATGTGTTGGCAACATCACTATAATAAAGATGTCATGATGATAGTGACGGCGATGCTTATGATATCACCAGTAAACGATTGACTGGTGCAATTTCACATAGACTGTTAAAGTGGGATGTAAATATTCACATGTTCAGAGATTTCATTAAATCACATTCAAATTGTGAGGACATTTAAAATATGTTCTTCACATACAAACTGAAGAAACATGAAGAATAATACAGTGTTCAAATTCCACTGTACTGTACAAACAGTAACGAGATTGGTTCTATAATGAGATTTGACACCTGTTCTTCCTCGCTCCGCCTCCATCTTTGAGAGTAGAGGAATGTCGACCTAGTAGTTGTATCTGTTTCGATTGAGAAATAAAATATTTTTAGTTTGTTTACTTTCGAGATAACAATGAAATAAAAGAAGAGGTTTGTGTAAATGAACCACATACAACCTGAAATGATTTGTTACTTTGCACAATAATAATGTTTTTTTTTTTATAACATAGTGGAAAATGGGAAATGAACACGTTGTTAAGGGCAGGAAAGATACAGAGATGAGGATAGGAGTCTTGATTTTTCACTAGACTGTAAACAGTCCTAGCAAAGTGTATTCTTTGGGAGAAAGATATACCGTTGGTCCAAATGAAAACAGTTTACCAATAATTAGAATATTTCACTTTATATTTTTGGGAAGACGAGAGACCACTTTCATTTCATAAGAGAATCGAAGAGTGGCCAAGCACATTATCATTTCCACGAACAACGATGAAATCTGCTTTTCTTAGGTGAGGTACTGTCAATGTTAACAATTACAAGGCACACACGTGTATGCCTGCCAAAAAAGTTAATGCACATCTCAATCATTTACGTAAACCATTACAATGACGAAAGTCAGAGCAGCGTGCTCGAGTGTTGAAGTGAATATATGTTGTGATGTTATCAACCAAACTGCAGTATGAATACACCAAACAACGTGTCCTAATTTAACTCCAACTAGATGTAACAGCCTAAGACAGGCCGTTTGACTTCAAGTAATTAATGCATATCGAATATCAGACTTATCTGTCACAAACAATATCTTCATAGTTAAATGTATCAAGACATAGATTATATTATTTCCCTTATTGACTCCTAAACGTTGTCCATTGAATGTCTTTGCTTCCCCTGATGACGTCAACAAAATAGCAGCATCGCTGAACAACGTTATGTGTGTCGGTTTTTTGCTGCACATAAAATGAATAAGCAGTTATTGTACATCATCTAATACTATCTCATTGTAGCAGCGTTTTTGAAGAAATAAGTCGCATAGGCATTAGAAAGCACATGTTGCAGCTCTGAATTCGAAAGAGAGAAGATACATACTCTGGTGCAAGAGGTAAGGAGATAGTGCTGTAGTGGACCGAGAGGACCAGTAGACTCACAAGGTATCCACCGGCCTGGGTAAAGAGGCAGAGCTAAGTCGTACAGAGCAAGGCTGGCATGAGTCGAAAACGTAAATAAGGTGGGAACCTCAATTATCCCAGGGGACAGAGAACAAACTCATGCATATAGCTGAGAGAAGAGCAGTCCAGAGATCAGAGAGAGCAGAGCAGTCCTTAGTTGAGGACTGAGTCGTCGAGAAGAGTCAAGCAACGCAGAGCTGTGTGATAACTGTCTTTATGAGACAACGCGTGTGGCGGTCAAGGTCACTACTAAAACAAGGCAATGATTCTACGTACGAGAAAGAATCTCGTAAGATAACAACATCGGTTGTGTGCTAAGGGAGCTCAGAGTTTGCGATCCTGCCGGTCAGTGTAGAATCTATCGACGTGGCTGTTTTTGCTGCCTATATATTGGGAATCTAAGGACTGTAGGTTCTCAGTCAGCCGAGGTAAAAACTGCCTGTTAGAGTGTAAATCAACCGAGGTCAACTGTGTACGTGAGATGGGGCCTGTCTATCTGTACTGCTAGTCCTAACGTGGAAGTTAGCCAACGATCTAGGCCATGAACCAATGAGCTCAAGAGTCTGATCGACAGCAAGTCGAAAGCTGTTTCTTGATGCGCCGCTAGAACCTTTTTGGGAGAGTATGAAGAAGCGATATGAAGGTAATTCTATGTTAGCTAACGTAAGGACATGTGTCACGTTACTTCATACCATTTATTGTGTGTGGGTTGGTAGACCCGAATGTTCTTGTGAATAAATGTTTGACGGCCAACCGTTGTGGAGTTTTTCCTGACAGTATGCTCGTGCGTTGTGTACAACAGGTTGGTTTTGGGGCGCAAGTCATATCCTAGACACTTGGTTATGTGTTCTTGTGCTGTCACGTCATATTAACACACGGCACTATGCTTATCTAAAGTTGCTGTCGTCCCATATTAGCACACGGCACTATGTTTATCTAAAGTTGCTGTCACCCCATATTAGCACACGACACTATGCTTATCTAAAGTTGCTGTCACCCCATATTAGCACACGACGCTATGCTTATCTAAAGTTGCTGTCACTCCATATTAGCACACGACACTATTCTTATCTAAAAGCTCCTGTACAAAGATGACAGCTGCAAGTGTGAAGTATAACATAACATTCATTTTCAATGTATGTAAATGTACAAACATGATGTGAGACATTACTATTTTACACAAGGGGAATGCTTTTAAATTCGTATACTCATACACGATTTTTGTTCATTACATTAAATGTGCTACAGCACGTAAATAATGTCTTGGCTTGTGTCATGATATGTTCACAACTCTATGGTTGTACTGCAGTTTAACGCAGTAGTTGCATTTTTTTTCTTTAATTCTTCGTACTAGTGATTTAAATATGTTGATAATATCGTGAATCCGTTTCAGCCCTTAATAAGCTCTAAACAACCACAACACTGAAATCGTGTCTGTGCTTGCTCTGGTATGTAAATTTGTGATAATATTTAACAGGAACGTTGATACGTGCTTTGTGCTTGAATGTAATGATGTGCTTTTTTGCTTGTTTCTATTTTAACTCACAGTCACTTTGGGTTCCCCTCTTTTAAAGGGTCAAATTACTGCAACGCTTCGACTGACACACACATCGTTTCTTGCTTTTCCAACAAATGTGTTGTCCCCTAACTGTCCTCAGTCATCACTCACTGGTCTACGAATTAGTCACAACTGTTACCCCATACAGGAACGCAGATCGAACATAAAATCAGTTACCTTTCATTCTAAACATTCCTTTCAAACTAGCGTCTCGTTGCTGTAGCACAGCCAGGCAAGTATTCTTCGCTGCTTGATTGTTTAACACAGGGTCACTTCTGTTTCAGCCTTCTTGCTTCCATTCCACGTAGCTTCTCGCACTGTCAGATATCACGGTTCATGCAAGATAATCTTCTCACTCACACTGACCTGACTCCCGCGCTGTCCAAAACAAACTGTACCGTCGCTGACCCCGAGGCAGTCCCAGAAGACGACGGAGAGATAATGTCCAGACAGACCTGCAAATACTCGGTGTCACCAACTGGAAAGAAAAGGCCAACGAGAAAGGTGAGTGGAGGCGGTGATAGTTATGTCAACGAGGGAGATAATAATGGCGTGACAGAAATCAAATATAAGGATACCATAACGCTTTCAGTTTGAATGCATTTCAATTTGTATTTGTTTTTCAGCAAGTCAAGCGTTTTGCATTAATATACTAAGTTTAAATTGTTATTCTAACAATTTTCTTAGATAGGAATCCATTCTATTCGTGAAAGATTATGTGCCATAGCAACATCACTGCAACGGTTGATTTAAATGGCTAGGATATAAATATAAAAAAAAAACATCTTAACGTCACGGTATGAACAATTGGTTGTGCGAATCTCTTGGCTGTTCCCAACAAGTGTCAGAGCATCGTCATGTATGTTGACGTGGTCACCGTCTGAATAGATAGCTTTAACTGTCAGTGATTGTTTTTTTTTTTAAAACTAATATTTGCTGAGTGGACGCACGAGCTAAAGTTAATTTCACAGATTCCTCAACGTGCGGATTTAACGATATTACCACAAGGAGGTAGGTGTGTTTTTCGGCTGCCGACCAATTCACAGTAAACTGTATTGTGCCAAGAAACGTAACATTCAGGGAACCAAGTACAATCAGCTATTCCACATACGTGAAAACTACCAAGTGGAAATGTTTGCTTTAGAACTCTTTTAGGTGTTTTATCATATTAAATTGTTTTGAAATAAAACATTTCGCCCTTCTGGGGAGTATCTGAAATCATGGTATTTTATCAAACTTATAAAACACAAATGATTAGTTAGTAACAATATAGATACTGTTATTTCCAGCGTTAGATTAAAAAAAATACTTTCATGAGATTGTTTAAAAGAGTGCAAACATATATAAACTACGGATTTGTTTTATGTCATAAAGTTTGTCAGATTTTTAGCATGGACAGTATTTGACAGGTACATATTTTCACGTATTTTATGATTGTTAAAACTCTGTGAGAAAAAGCAATGACTACAGTTTCACGTTTTCAGTGCGAGGGTGTGTTTCCGGTCTATACGGCACTGACAGGAACGCTATTTTCCCTGAGTTCCCTTCATAGTCCTCCAGCAATATCAGTTCAACAAACAAATTCCCTACAGGTTTGCCAGGCCTGTCGTGGAATCGTCCTTTTTTGAAAACGTTTGTATTAAAAACACACACTAAAACATTTTACACTCTACTGAATCAGCGAAGTGCAATTAATTTGTAACAATGCCTAATTGTTTTCTGTTTATGAATGCAGTTAGAATAACTACCAACGCAGGCGCTACACGTTAACAGACTTGATGTGAAAGCAAGAGTTCGCCTTAGGAGAATATGGATTTAAACAAACCTTAGTCTTCCCACATAACGTAGGTCACTTTCCATTGATAGCTTTTGTTGGACTGGTCTTATCTGCTGAGGGTTACGGATGTGCCGCTCTGTAGTTTGCTATCTGTGTTGTCTTGAATTTACGTTTTTATTCCGAGAAAGAAAATGCATGTACATAGGTTTCATCACTTTCTAAAGGGGTTTTGTGTTAGACCCAGTTTGTCGATGTTTGTGTAGTGTTAACGGCACTGGAATGCTGAAATATAGAAGACGCAATGTCAACGGCATAGTGGAACACCCCCGTTACCTTGTGTGAAGGTCGAATGACTCAAGGTCGACCCTTTAGACGTGAGCTAGGCCACAGGTAGACTAGTCAGAAGTTTGGTAGTGTGTAGCACTGTTTGAATGGTGGTTAGGGGGGGGGGGGGGGGAGACTTTTTTCCTTTTTACTGAAGATGGATTTTGATCGTGCATTATGGAAGCTAAATGCATGTCATCTGAAACTCGTCAAATACTGTTTAAGGGAGGTCCTCATCAAATTACTGAATTCGAGTTTCCTATTAATGAATACAGGCTTACATGTTCACCCTCGCATTATGTGAAAGTGTTGAGCAACGGTGAGATAAGCTGGCTGAGTTACTCTCCTTTAAATAATGTCGCTTTTGGCTAGTGATTTTCATTATTTGATAATTTCTCAGCTATTAGTGACAGCGCGCACCGCCCCTCCTCTTTTTTCCCCCTGCACACACCCACACACACACACACACACACACCCGATTTATGTATATGGACATTAGGAACTGTAAATGCATTTTTATAAGAATTAAGTCAATAATTAATCTACTGGCCTTACAATGTTTAGCTTCTAGTGCAACAACTGACCATTTGTTTCAGCCTAATAACATAAACTTTCTAAAGCTGGTAGTGTTTCTTTCTGAGCTTGACCCAGTTATGTGAGAACATCTCACTAGAGTTTATAGTGAGTCCGATCAATGATTTGTGACTTATCTAAGCAATAATTTACAGTGTAATAAGTTTGATGGAAATGTCATTTTGAGTAAATTTTCGAAATTGCATAAATCGCTGAATATTCTTCGATAATCGCCGATTATACACCGGATGTTAATGATATTGAACAGCTCTAAAAAAGAACCGAATTGTCACCTCTTAGCTCGTTCCAAAATACATAATAAATTAAAGAATGCGTGTGTGTTTTGTTTTGTTTCTAATGCTGGTGATTCAAGCTGAGAGAGTTTGATTAAACTTATTCTGACACATTTAGAACATTTATAAAAACTCGTTCAAAAAAAAAAAAAAACATTTTGAATTGTAGAAGTTGTGCTTTGTTTTGTTAGGTCATTGCAAAGGTAAACTCACCTGCAGATGTGTCTCTGATTGTTCGACAGAAAAGATGCTGGATAGTTTGACGTCATGGCATGGATTATCATCTGTATCAGCGTTTATTGAATGTACACGAGATAGAAGGTTGAGGATAGACAACCCCACACGGCTTTGACTTTAAAAAGAAGTTATAGCCTAATGGTAAACACTCTCAAATGTCTTCAAACGTCAGAGGCAGCCCGTGGCCCTCTCATCTACGTCAAGCGTACAAGGACTTACAATCTGTAACTGCTGCCTCCAGATTTTATCCAAAGACAGTTGAGGAACAGAAATGACGTTTCTCCTTCTATTGCGAAACGACTGAACAGTATAGAAGAATATATGCCCATGCATATTTGTATGCATCTCTGCCTGTTTTGTTTACTTCTAATAAAGGACAGAACACAACATTTGGAACATGCTGATGAAGCAATTTGATCAGTGAAAAACTACAGTATCTGAGAGCCTGTCAAAGCTGACCTCCTAGGCCAGCTGTTCCCTAAAGGTCATGACTTTGCCCTGCTCTACTCTTAGGGTCTCTGGTTACATTCCCTCTTCCTGGGGTACGACTAAATGACTACTCCCACAATGCACTTCACCGCCTGAAGCCGTTGTCCAAGCCGAAGCCACTAGGCAATTGAGGCTTATCACATACATTGTCTACAAGAAATTGTTTTGAACATTATAGAGATGATAAACGTCAGGTCATTGATTATACGAGCGCTGTTATGTAAGACTATAAATTACTCTTTAAAGTTTTTTTTTTTTGCAGGCTATGGTAGTGGGCCTTGTAATTGCAAAAAAAAAAAAAAAAATTACCTGTTTTAATCTGTTTTATACATTTCTCCCACATTACTTCATTAATTCTGCCGCTATTTTCACAAGTCTTCAGTCTGGGAATTAGGTTCTGGTGGCCAGTAGTTAGTCCAGTCACCAGAAACTGTGTAGATTGGATTCCTTCAATAAAATATCAATGAACAGACAATCAGCATAGACAGCACTATAGTCAAACAACATTATAAAACTGTATGAGAGGCATACATATTGTATAAAATATTTAGCTGTATGTTCTATCCAAGACAGACGTACTCACACAAAACGCACACCATTATGTATAGACAGTTTTACTAGGGCGATAGATCGTATGCATGTCATTTGAGAATCGAAGCGTGGACCATTATCATTTCCCTGGACAAAAATGAACTCAGCTTTTCCTAAGTAAGGTAGTTTCGGTGTTACAAATTATATAAGGTACATCTGCGTATACCTGCCAAAAATGTATTAGAAGCTTTTGACAGTAAGTTACATGAAAACGATAATTCTCACACACGTGTGATCGATAGTTATAATGAACATGTTTTATGATGTTATGTCTCAAACTGCAGTAAGCGTACATCAAACACAGTGTCTTAGTTGGATTTACAGTTGACTTCAAAACCGACTACTGGTGGTCTGACTTCAAGGAAGCAATGCATATAGAATGGCTGTTTCCTTAAACACATACATTATCTAAGCAGTTGATCTATATCAAGACGTGAATTTGTATCGTTTTCCTGGTTGACGGATGTACTGTACCCACTGAATGTGCTTACATCCCCTGATGGCCATCAACAACAACTTAAAACCTCTTTTGTATGTGTCATGTTCTCACGTATTTTATTGCAATCTGCAAAATGCAGGTCATTTCCTTGCGACCAGTTCTATTGAAACATTTTTTAATGAAGTCACAAGTATAAGTAGGTGTCCGCACATTATCCCTATGACACAGATAACGACAGAGAGGGATGGTCATGTCTGATAACTAAGGGATAGAACCAAAATAATAATGACAAGACAGGCGGAAATGATGCTATATATATATATATATATATATATATATATATATATATATATATATATATATATATATATATATATATATATAATGTTTGTGTGTTTATTACCTAAAGACTTAGAAACTGCTGAACCGATTTAGCTAAAATGTTTAGGATATGTTTGTTTTGATACCGGAATTCTACCTATCATACTTTAAAATAGGCAGCGACTTTTGTTGGCACAATTTTCGAAACTAATATTTTCAATTTAGTGACATCTAATTTAAGCAACGTTCGTAATGCGCATGCGCAGTAGTCGGAACGCACGACTATCACTATTCGCCGGCGAGGTACAGCAAACCAGACTAACTCTATACTGCGCAGGCAATGGTTGCGACATCAACCCTATTAGAAACGATTTATATTTTTTTTTCAAATAACCTTCTATCAGTTAAGAGAGTAGTAGGTGCATTTGGGGAAAAAAGGGGAGAGGGGCAATCAAAGAATATCTGTATTTCTGCGCAGACAATGATTGCGACATTAACCGTGTTAGACACGTTCGATTTCTTTTATTATGCCGTTTTAATAATACTTGAACATATATCTGGGATATCTGTTTATGATAAAACAACTGCCTGCGGTTTTGAGTTGTGTTAGAATCGGAACACAGTAATCGAGACACACATCTCGAATAGTTTTGTTCTCTTTTCGTTGCTCAGAAGGAGTGGTTGGTTTGCCGAACGGTTAAAACACTAGGTTTCCGTGCGGGAGACCAAGGTTCGAATTACCAGTACGACATTTTTTTAACTCGGGGGCAAAAAAAAAAAAAAAAAGAATCCTCACCTGCACTGTCGTGGCGACTGAACTAGCCATGTAGCCCTAAATACTAAAATTAAAGTACAGTTATGTGGGTAAACCAGTTGATAATTAAATGTGACCATTTCGCACACTTATGAATTCATTTTCAAAATGTCCGATTGCATGGTTACGCTGAATTTTCATAGATTGTCATTCATTTTTATTTCGATTGCATTTTTTCTTCTGGCATTGCGTTGGAATTAGGCTGTGTTCATTTCGAAATTATGTTGTATTTTTCCTGATTACGTTGCATTTCACGTGGCTGTTTTTTCTCCCAACAACTTCGATAAAGGAAAGAGTAGTCGGTGAACAGGGGGTGGGGTGGGGGAGGGTAAGCATAACCTGTTAACTGAGAGAGCTTTAAGTCACAGTAACTGCCTTACCCACTCAAAGTAGCAGCAGCAGTAGTAGTTGTGGTTGGGCGGTTACACCGTAGTGCTGTCATGCCGGAGACGGCCGAAAAGGTGATGTCAGTTTTTTTCTGTCGGGGAGCGAAGTTACACATCCTAACCTGGCCAGTCCAGGGTGACAGCATCAACCTCTGGCTCACGACTCCCTGTCTACTCCGATGGTGAAACAGATAGCGGTGACACTATTTTAGTTATTGTGGTGGTGGTGGTGGTGGTAGCTGTACTGGTACATGAACGATAGTGTTGTAAACATTACACTAGCAGAATGTATTACTTATTACAATTCCTGCTCCCTATTTTAGTCCGGGTGGACAGGGATAGGAAGGTCAGTTACAAAAACAACGTCAGGTAATGACTTTGAAATCCTTCGAAGAGAGCGAGAGCAGTATTCTGTGGTTTGGGGAGGGAATGGGGTGATGACAAAGATTGTTAACTTAAAAAGCTCAACGTGTGATTTTAAAGTTTCCATTTCTTAATTTGTTTATATTTTTTTCTCCGCTTTTCTCTTTTTTTAACGACTTACTTGGCTATTTACAAGTACAGTAGTAAGCTTTACTTCCTTCTCTTAAAAAAATACAAACAGCTTTAGCATGTGATAACCAAGTAACCATTTTTTTTAAATGTGCTAATAATACAATTTAAACGACCACTAATATACAGACACAATTATATATTGCGTGTTCTAAAGTCGGCAAACCAGACTATCTCTATATCTGTGCAGAGAATGATTGCATCATTAACTATATTAGACACGTGCAATTTCTATTGTCTTTTTTTTCTTCCTGAAAGTCTTTGATAAGGGAGCGAGTAGTAGGTGGGACATAGAAGACTATCTCTATATATATATATATATATCTGTGCAGAGAATGATTGCGACATTAACTATATTAGACGGTTGATAGCGGTGAGGGGATAGGTATCAGGGACAATCGGGCCACTCCTTAGCAGAATGATCTTTCTCCACCAGGGCGTCAGTTTCTGGATACCCTTGACAAAGGGCATAATCAAAGCTAATGTTGTCAAAATTTGATAAAGTGGAGGCAATCTCAATTATTTTTGCTTCTTCTCTTCTTTTATGTTTTTCTTATCACTCCCAGAATGCATCTACCCATTTTATTCATTTCAGAAAAGCGGCAAAAACTATAATGGGCACAACCTTGCATAATTTTTTTTACATCACTAGACTAGTACAGTCAGTCTCGTTGTGACTGTGCCATTTTTTGATGCCCAACTCCAGAGATTTTAGTGAACCATACACACAGTTAAAAAAAAAACAACCATATCCTTGACCTTCCACTATACATGCCCGTGATCTACCATTCTGTTTTACTTGCTAAATCTTTCCTTCAAATATGAGGAGTTTCATTTGTTAGGACTATGGAAACCAACAAATGTAATGAAACTATCACATTGATTTTCGAGCACTAAAGACATGGATGGAAGAGGATAAGATGGCAACAACAGCATATTGATGTGGGCAAAAAATAGTTTTTTGACGCAAGCCTACTAGACATTAGCAGTTTCCTTTCCTAAATTGTAACGAATGTTTACAGTGGTACATCAACGTCCTGTTCCTGTCGGTAGAATAGTCATTCAATTTGTGACATACATCTTTTGTGACTTGTGTCAGTCAAAATATGAACTGACATTTACTTTGAGGTACTATGCTGTAAGTGTTTCATTCTTCAAAAATACAAACAAAATGCCTACACACACACAAGCACACAACCTTCCCCCCCACCCCCCCCCCCCCCCACACACACACATACGAAAACAATGACGAATAATTAGGTGACACGATATTTTTATCATAATGAAAATCAAGGGAAACAAACAGATCACATAGATCATAAAAGGCATTAACAAGGGAAACAATGTGACGCATTTCTTCATACTGATCAATTGTGAAGTCAAGCTAAGAGGACAAATAAAACAGGCATTCTACGTGCATGGATTCGACCATATCAAACAGTCTATATTAATGTGTAAATTGGCATTAGATGCATATAGCAGTTTTTGTATGGTCTATACAAATGTTGACGTGTTAAATTATACCCCATAGCAAAACATTCGCAACTTTCGAGCACATCTGGCAAATTATTACATTGCGCAAATAACTATTATTAGATGGTAAATCTTTGACAGGTACACACAGATGTACTTCATGAAAACAGTGTTCAAAATAGATAAAAGTTTCAAAAGACTTCTTTAGCAAACGATGATGGTTGGCCACATCTTAGTTTCTAAAAAAGAATGACAAAATTATAAACTGGGCTACCGAACAAAAGGAACACAACAATAAGAAAGTACACAGAGACTACATGCTAACTTCAAACTTGCCTTGATAGCAGAAAGTTATAAACTTCAAAATGATTAAGGAAGAATGGAAAGCACATAATTTGAGAATCAGCAGTGGGGCGATGATCGGTGGTTTTGGGGATGCTGGATGGCAAAAGTAATAAACAATCAGTTCTTGTTTCACTCAGTAGCAAGAAAATTAGTATGCAATATTTATTATTTCCCTTCATGGCTTGCCTCTGCTTCACATCCTGTGGACTAAAAGGTCAGACAATTAGGTAATTAGACTCACTGCTTAACAAAAATATAATCAACAGTTGAATATATAACCTGTATAGTATTCAAAGCCAGCCTATGTTCTGATTGCAATCTGTGCAGAGTTGATGCCATTCGCTCTGTCCATGCTTCTTCCTGTATAACTTGGTGCATTGCTTGCCATGTGGTCTGCTCGCTCATTGCCCTTTACGCCAGCATCCTATCTTCTGAAGTATGTTCTTGGAGTCTGATACAATTACTACAGGTGTGACGTTTGCTCTGCTGCTCATGCTTGTGCTCTAAAAGCAGCGGCTATCCTCTGGACATGGTTGGCGTAGTTGCTTGCTAAGCTCGGCTATTCTCATGTAATAATGTGAGCATCTTTTGTGACCGGTCTTCACAGTCCAATATGTTTACATGATAATGTATTCTGGGTGTGAACGCTTATCCATCCCCGAAGTTAGGTTCTGTGTAAGCCCTCACAAACATTATTTTCTTAGAAATGATTACATTCAAAATATGAGGTTACATTATTTTAGTTACATTATTGGAAGACTATAACTAGACTGTGTCGTGACAACAGAACAATTGAAGGGTCGGAGCGGTCTAGGGAAACCAAGAGAGATGATGATTTAGCAATTTGACATCATGGTATAAAAATAATCTCCGTAAGCAATGACCTGGAGTACACAATACAGATTTTGCGGTGAGACACGATCAAACACGTAATTTGGTATTGACTCTAATATGGATCAAATATTTTATCAAAGGAATCTAATCTACACAGTTTCTGGTGATTGGACTAATTACTAGCCACCAGAATCTCATGCCCAAACTGAAGACTTGTGAAAATAGCGGCAGCATGAATGAAGTATGACGGGAGATAGGTTTCAAACAGATTACAACAGGTGATTATTTCTGCAGTTTTAAGGCACGATTCAAAGTGCCTGCCAAACAAAAAAAAATGTAATTCATAAAATATGTAAATCTAGTCTTACGTACCAGCACCCGTATAGTCAATGACCAGTTTTTCTAGTAGAAAAAGCTGCAATTTATTAACAACTTATTGCAATTATGTGCAGAACATTCATAGAACATATCATCTTTGCAAGAGGTGCTAGCGTTACGTTAGAAACACGCTCATTTTAGAAAACTAGTTTGCAAATTACATATAGGTTCTTTTAAAACAACTAATGTAATTATTATATTTATCCTTTAGGTATTCTAATTACAAATAGTTTCCCTTTAATACCATGTAGCGAAACCGTAGACGTCCTTCCATCTGTGGATACCTCGTTAGCAAAGCGTTGTCAGATGCAATAATAACTTCGAAGCTGTACATTCTGCCATGCCTTGTCCTCCAAATTCGACCGGAAAACACATTTTAAAAAGTGTTTAGTAATTATTACATTGAGCCAAAAGGTTAGATTTATAACCCTATCTGTAAACTATGAGAAATGAAGCCAGTCATCATTTCAAGAGAGATCAAACAAGAAGAAGAAATAAGAATCTAACTCAAAACAATGCCCTTTTCATTCTAAAAACTTACATTTATCATCTTGATAATGCTCAAATCATTTTCTTGTAGACAGTTTATGTAATAGCCCTCAATTATCTCGTCCTTTCGGTTTGAACAACAGCGTCAGGCGTTGAAATGCATTATGAGAGGAGACAGTCTTATCCAGGAGGATGGAATGTAACCAGAAACCCTAATAATAGAGCAGGAAAGACCAGGTCATGCCCTTTTGGGAACAGCTGGTCAAGGTGGTCAGCTTTGACCTGCTCTCAAACAGTGCAGAGTTTCACTGATCAAATAGCTTCATCAGCATGTTTTGTTACAAAAGTTGTGTCCTGTCGTTTCCTTTGGAGTAAACAACATAGACAGATATACATATCAGTATGCATGGGCTTATATTATACTACACTACCCAGGCGTTGCGCTATAGACAGGAGAAACGTCATTCCTGTTCCTAAATGGTCTTTGGATAAAATCGGAAGGCAGCAGTTACAGATTGTAAGTCCTTGTACGCTTGACAGGGACGAGGCAGCCACGCGCTGTCTCTGACAGTGGAAGCCATTTGAGAGTGTGTACTATAAAGCTAGAACTTCTTCTTAAAGTCAATGCCGTGTGGGGTTGGTAATCACGTCTATCCTCAGCCTTCTGTCTGGTGTGCCAAAAAGAAAAAAAAGAAAAACTCTGACATACAAGATCCTTCATGCCATGTGGAGTTGGTAGTTATGTCTATCCATAACCTTCTGTCTCTTGTACTTTCAATAAACGCTGACACAGATGATCCTACAAGCAATGTATAGTAGTCGTGTCTATCCATAACCTTGAGTCTCTTGTACTTTCAATAAACGCTGATACAGATAATCCTCCAGGCCATGATGTCAAACTACCCAGCACCTTTTCTGTCGAGAACTCATAGACAAATTTCCAGGTGAGTCCACGAAATTGTCACCTTTGCAAGGACCTAACAACGACTTCATCTGTGAGACGTGACCTGAAGATTCAAACTGACAAAATCGACTTCATTATAACAGATGTTTACCCTAAATCTCTCAAAATAGTGGCTTGCAGACTGCCGAGAGCATCACCCACTCCGCAGCTACAACAATAATCCCTAGGGTTCTCCTAGAATATGGACTCATGAACGGTATAACGAGAACTGAATGAAAATTAATAACCTTCATTGCTCAAGACAAATAGCTTGACCAATAATTACATCGCATACTTCGGTATAATCATGTAGAAAATTACGCGTGTTTTTGGACATTTTCCTGTGATCTAGATTTGAAATTTTTTTTCTTTATTTGTAATAGCAAGTTTAACGTAAAGAGCCCAAAGAATCTAATTACCGAATATATCGGCCTCTTATGAAATTCCTATACAACGGCAACTATGAAAATGGATACTGTATGTGTTAAATGTACGCAAATAAGTAATTACATTTAACGAACGTCAACACATGAGTGCGGATAAAAACATGGCTAGAAGTTCGTTGCAAATCCTGTAAAGAATCCCAGCGTTTTTTTTAAATCTTGGCAGTTTTAACTAGATAATTTTAGGTTCAGCAGTTTGCCATTGTCTTTTAAATGGTCGACGCCCATATCTTTATCAAAGTCACCCCTCCCCTTTTCGGTTTTCCTGCCAAAAAGCCAGTAATTGAATCATTTCCCGCGATGCTGGAACTGTGAAACTGTTTTCATACCCCTCATCAACAGCCGCCTACCAAAATAATATAGAATTCAAGGGAAATAATGACAAATGAGATTATCCATACTATATATGCACTCAATACACAGCAGTTGTTTTTAGCACCACATACGAATATTTGCAAACCAATTCTGACTTTTTTTTTTTTTAAGTATCCAGAAGCCATGAGTTGTTAACCCTTAGGCTCGGTATCCCATGATAAATACCGTAAATATGGGAGAAATGTGGCTTTTCTGCCTACCCGTGCGTGAACCCAGACCACACGGAGTTCGATACCCGGTCACCTCGCAATCTGGTTTAGCCAACTACGCTAGCGGGTCGGGCAACCAATTCTGATAAACATCAGTGTTCAAATGTGACGGTGGGATTTCGTGCAATAATTATATGTGCAAGGAGTGTTCTAGAAGTAATGTCAGCAAACGCTCTGTGTGAATAAAACTGATATGGCAGGGCAGGAAAAAGACTAACATTATTTTAAAGAACCAAAGGACACAAAAATATGACAGGATTTTGTGAGCCAAAAGCCCGAACGGGATTTTCGATAACTCTCCACGGGTGATCCTCATTCGCTTGGTGGCACTTTGTGTTACCGGGTGTTTATCGCTTGTGTGATGTCCAGGTAGCGTACAGCTTACATACATACATACTGCATAAAATATTTGATTATATGTCATGTCCAAGACAGACAAACGCACAATAAACGTGTTGCAGTATTTTTTTTTTTATTTTTTTTTTTTTTAGAGCTACAGATTACATATATGTTATCTTAGAATCAATGATGGTACCATTATGATTTTCCTGGACGCAATGAATGCAGCGTTTCCTAAATAAGGTACTTTCACTGTTACAAATTTTATTAGGTACATCAAAGTATGGGAAGTCGCCGTGGCCGAGCAGCTAGACGCACGTCGCGGATCGGAAAGTCGTGGGTTCGCCCCCAGGCGGTGCCGGAATTTTTTCAAAGACGCCCTTGGCTTTCAGGTCGACCCAGCTTTGAGTGGCTACCGGGTGCAGTCCCGGAACAGTAGAGGCGACCGGGGTGATGCTGACCACATCATCCATCTTGTGTCGATTGGTCTATAAAAATATAGGTCTAGCCCTATATGCCCTATACGCCTGATGGCGTGGAAAAGGGTCCTTTACTTCTTTTTTTTTTTACATCAATGTAAAACCGCCAGAAACTGTATGTAAATGATCCAAGGTGCGAAACATGTATGTGGACTGACTGACTTTCTACTCCACCAGGACATCACACAAGCGATAAACACAAGATGACACAAAGTGCCACCATACGGATGAGGATCACCGTGGAGAGGTCCCAGAAAGCGCGTTCAGACAATTGGCCACATTTATGGCCTGCCTATATTGCGGCCCCTGGCAAAAGCCAGGGTGGGGCTTCAAAAAAAATCGTCCTAAAGGGACGAAACTGGATATTAAATGTATGTGGTTGATAATTGCCACACATATGTGATAGATAGTTAAAATAAATATGTTTTATGATGTTATTTATCAAACTGCAGTAAGCCTACATCAAACACACTGACTTAGTTGAATTCAGAGTAGACGTGAAAACCAACTACTGGCGGTCTGACTTTAGGTAATCGATTCATATAGAATGACTGATTCCTAAATCACATACATTATCTAAGCAGTTGATTTGTATCAAGACAAAAAATTATTTCCACTTCTTGGCGTCTGTACTGTACCCACTGAATGTGCTTACATCCCCTGATGACCATCAACAGAAACTAGCAACAGCTTTTGTTTATGTCATGTACGTAAGTATTTTATTGCACATTTTAACGAATGCACACTTATTGTATAGACAACAGTTAAAATTAGCTGAATATGACAAGCTGAACTGCATTTTATAAAATTAAGAACATCTTAAATACATCCATGACCTTTGAGAATATGAACATACATTTAGCATGCTATATACTGACAGTTGTAACATATGGACAATGGGGGTGGGGGGAGGGGGAGGGAAGCCAAGCAATTTTTTGAGCCCTCAGAGATGTTTTTTTACTTTTAACATGTATGTAGCATTCCTTATACAGCTAAATAAAATCAGGAAACAATGTGTTACTGTACTATTGTGGGATTCAATTTTTCGGTATTTGAAAGTCCCACTTTAGCTGTTGTTGGGAGACCTAATATAACCCAACCTATGGGTTGAACAGGCTTTCTGAGACATGTGCCCACAAACTTCAGAAAGAGACAAGTATCATTATCCCGTCATGTGATGAGAAGACAGCAATTGGAACTTGTTACCGCTAGAAAGATCTGTGGCGAAACGAGACAGAGGAAGACAAGACGAGCCGATTCTTGACAGCCTTGTGTCATGGCATGGGATGGTGTCATTACAAGAACTGATACAGATCGTTAAAGATCGCAGATTGTGGAGACGCATAATCACTCACCTACGACTGTCCGCACAAGTATTTTGAGGCAGCTTGATAGAACTTGCACAATTTCTAATAAAAAGACACGAACTTTTATAATAGTTAACAACACGGAACAACATTTAAAGTTTTTATTAAAGTGTTAGCAGGAAGAGGACAACGAAAATAATACGTATGGGGAGGGGATAACAGAAATATGGTTAGGACTATCAATATGTCCCCGCTGAACAGGAAAAACAGGAAAAGTAAAGAAAAGACAAGTGCTTTTTTGTGCAGCGTCCATAAAATATGTTCAATACCCAGGCAGAGAATATGTAAAAAGCTGAGTTACACAACAACAACATATGGCTATATAGGCAATGCCTGGAAAGACTAAGTTCACGAACTACACGTTCAATCTTGAATCAAGCCAATGAATTATTATAATCACATCAGTCATTTTTTGTTAAACACCAATGTGCTTCACAAATAGCAATACATTATTAATAAAAATCATGTTCACACAGACCATGTGCTAAGAACGTCAGCTACCGAAGATGGAAGTTCGCTTCTAGCGTCAATAAATCAAATATCTTTGAAAGATAATACACACTGATTTCCATATCTAACTGCTGGAGAAACTGAAGAGAGTTTACAGACCACATAAACGAAATCAATACTAATGTGAGAAATATAAGATAGGGATACTCATTGACAAGACAGAGGTAATGGTAGCAGGCAGACAAGAAGACCCCATATCAGTAAAGTAAAAACATATAAATAAAACATACGAGCCAATTGAAATATCTTTGGTCAGTTTTTACCCCATATGGAAGAATATATAGAGAAATCAAGAGACTATGTGCGAAAGCAAATTAGGTTATGACACAATCAACACCGCTTCTGCCACAGAGAAAGATACCTCTGTCCACTAAACCAAATCTTAAAACAACGTGTTTTTTTTTGTGTGTGTGTGTTGGGGAGGGGGGGGGGGGGACTTACATTGTGCTACCACCGCCAACATAGAACTTTACTTCAAGTTACGAGCGGAAGATCGTAACAACAGAGATAAGAAGTCTTAGGAGAGCTGCTGGTATGACAAGAAGAGATGAAATTAGGAATACAGAAATTGAGAAGACTAGGACTAAAACCAGTCATACAGTTCATGAAAGAACAATAAATGAGATGGTTTAAACACCTGACGAGACTGCCCTGGTACCAATTGTCACAGAGAGCCACACTAAAGAAATTTAAAGAACACAGAGCAAGGGAATGACCACGCAAGAGATGGAGCGACATAATCAGGAGCAGCCTAACAGAAATGATCGCCAACTTGTACAATGCACTGGAAAATCCCACAAGTGATCCCTACATCTCCCTCCGCCCCCTTAGGCCCCACCCCCACCTCTCCACGCAACACCTCGACTGGGCAAATGGTGGAAAAGCAGAAGAAGAAGAATGTGCTAGTGACTATGTTGTGCTATACAGTGAGTGTTCGATTGTTCAAATGTGCAGTAAAAAAAAAACACACACACACACACACACATAAGAGTGACGAAACATGTTGCTAATTTGTGTTTGAGGTCATCAGGGGACACAAACACATTCAGGGGATAGAGTATATACGTCAACAAGGGAAGCGATACAATCTACTTATTGACACAGACCACCTTTAAACTATCATATTTTTGACAAATAATTCTGACAATCTATCTGCATCCATTCCTTGAAGTCAAACCGACATAAGTAGGTTGTAACACCTACTTTTAATTAGAGCAAGACAATGTGTTTAATGTACGTATACTGATGCTTTATAGCTCTCATAAGAAAACGTATTCATTGCAATTGTCGAGCAATCCTGTGTGACGGCTATCGTCTAAATGCAACAATCATCATTATTGAATTGGTCATGTTCGATTTTGGCAGGTACGCACACGTGCCTTATAACTGTAATTGGTAGTCAAGAAACTATCTCACTTAGTAAACGCTATGGGATTTTCTGCCCAGGAAAGTGATAGGCGATTATCATTTACTCAGATGAGATCTGCAATGTTTTTTGATTTTACTCATACGTTGTATGAGCTTTGGCAAAATACAGCAAAAAAGAGACACACATTGTGTATTGTGGTAATGATGATGTGCAGTGTACACCTATATCGAAGAGCTATCGTCAGTTGGCCAGTTTACATACGTTTAATCCAGAGTGAACAATGACCTTTGAGTGGATCAGAAACCAACATCGATACAACAATACCAGTGAGTAGATTACCAAACATAGCTTAAGGGGTCACTACACCAAAATTTTTTATTTTTTTATTTACAGACTTAGAGCAGTTATTTTATAATGGCCATTTGTATGGATACATTTTATTACATTTGTATAATTTAAGTGTTAAAAAATCATAGTTGTCATGGCAATAGCCGCCATCTTGTGAAAAAAAACAAAATGTACTTAGAATCCTTAAATTTTAAAAGCAAACATAGGCATTCAACAATAGATGATAGATCCATGACCTGTCGTCCTATTTAGAGGTACTGGTCTAGTTTATTTACTTTAAACATGTTTTTAAATATTTTTCGTAGAATTTTAAAATGTAGGTTTATTGAAAAAGTAAAAAAAAATCTAGCATCATAAGACAATAATCAAATTTTAGAAACAAAAACTTTCTCAAATCTACTTTTAGATAGACCAGCCCCTATAATATTGTTTATGGAGTATGTATACAAAATTTGATGATTCTACTCTTCATATTGGCTTAGATTTTAGGATTTCACACACACAGCAAACTGAAATATAAAGATTTGAGAAAACTGACTTTTAAACTTTTTTTTTTATCTTAAAAAAGTGCACGAAGTGGTGTCATTAGTATTAACTTTTCAATGCTAAATTGTTTACAAATGACATAAATTTTTTGTGTCATCTATTGTACGAATGCCGAACTTTACAAAAACGAACACATTGAAAAAGTGATATTTTTGTCATAAATTGGGAAAAATGCCGTGTAGTGACATAGCTTAAGTCCTCTGTTCTCTTCCATAAGGCAGTGCAACTTTGTCCAAATAATAGCACCAGGTGAAACAGATTAAGGGGTCAGTTCTAGCATGGAATCAGTGGCGTTAGAAAAAAAAATCATAAAAAATTCAATTTCAAAGATAGGACTCTTAAATTTTCAGACATCATGACCATATGATCAGGCTATCTTATGAAATAGACATCTTTAGAATTCAATATATACATGTGAGTTAACAATTTTTTTAAGTGAATTTTTTTTTTAATATGCAAAACATAGATGCTACTTTGGAAATATTTTTAGAAAATGGTGTAGCCAAATTACTTCAAAATTAAAATGCACCTACAAAAATGGTTTATGGAAAACAGTACACATTTAATAGATTTTATGTAAAGCTACCTGACAGTTTCCTCTTTTTGTGTGTGAAAAATTACAATTTTGAAATTACATAAAAGTTAACACAATCATTATTTGGAATTTCCATAGTCAAACCAATAGCCAGTTATAATGAGAGCAAGCATGCAAAATTGCATGCAGATTAGTTATTATCTTGGAAAGTTATACCAGGATAAGTGAAAACACATGTACAATTTTACAAAAAACGACGTTAATTTTTTTGTTCAAAATATTTTAGAAATTTACCTCAGTGACTCCCTGTCAGGAAAGCCTTCGAATTGATCTCGTACTTCCTCTAATCCAAGTCGCTTCCTCCATCTTGCACTTCTCGCTTCCTGTTGCTTTCTTCTGAGAGTTTTTCAGCCGTAACGTGTCAGTAGAGATAAAAAATTATGACGTGAAACGTCCACATAATAGTTGCATTGCCACAAGTGGTGCTTCTAGTGCTTTTGCTCCATCACTGAAAATGAGTACTGCAATACCAACTGCAATCCTAACAGCTACTAATTCATAGTACTTGTGCTTGGAGCAATGTCGCCAACTTGTGCTGTTGATTGATTCGTTAGCATTCTGGGTGTAACCATCTAGACATTTTCTCAACAGGTCAGGGTTCGAGAGATCTCTGAAAACTGGCTTGATGACATCCATAACTGCTGCAGGCAGGGCATTTTTATGTTTATAATCCTTGTCTGTGTTGGTAGCAACAGCGATTTTATATAGGCACCAACTAATTTTGCATAGATTGTGAACAGGCTTTTGATCCGTGGAGAGTTTGTGAAAATATATCGCCCAAACAGCCTCACGCATTCCTTTCAAGTCCTTCTTATTACCTCTGATTGCATTCCCATAATATTTATGAATAGAGTCAATCTATGTGTCCGTAAGCCTTCCCTTTCCACCAATATTCTTCCCATCTGACAGTTTCTTTCCCTTCACCCCAAAATTCTTGATCTTGCGTAGTCAGGTTCCCATTCTTTTCTGCACGTGCCTGACACATTCTATCTTCACAACAGGTGTGTCACCGTATCGCTTTGAATCGTAAACTGTTTTGAAGCTGTTTGTGTCACTATTTCCAATGAAGCGTGTGTATCTCAGCTTATATCTTTCAACTGATGTGGAAAACAATTCTTTAGCGATTGTTGCTTCCATACCTCCGGATGAACCATTATGTGTAGATGTACACTGTGATTGGTGATTTTGTTCCCACAACTCATAAGCTTCTGAATCCTTGTCTTGAGTATTCTAGTAGTCTTAAGATTTGCACACTTTTGAGAGTGCACCTGTGTCAATAACCTTTCCTGTGACACAGCCAATGAGCATGGTTACTCCTATTTTTGAGGAATGTCCTCGGGTCATCCAGGTTCCATTTACAGACACATCAATATCCCCGGTATCATCAACTGACTTCTGTCTTCTCTAAATTCTATTTCTGCAGCTTTCTTCATGCTAGCTGCCTGAGAGGAGCTAACAGCACTTTCTATCCTTTCATTTATTAGTTTATATGTACTCTTCTGGACAGGCGGCGGAAGATGCATTATTCCACAAAATGTGTGCAAGTCCAAACGATCCCCTCCTGCACAGCGCATAGCAAAGTCACCTCGCCTATTGACTGAATGTACTTGTATTTGTTGCTGTTGTTGACACTGATTTGAGGGTAGGAATTAAAAATGGTCTGTCTTTTACAATTCTGGTTGCTACACACAAATTCAAATTGACTGCCGAGTCCTTGCCTTTCGTTCTCAGTAAGTCTGACTTGGTTGTAACAAAATGCAAAAACCAGCTGTGATGAAATCTGGTGACATAAAATATCCAGGTCAACAATCCTGTACCCTTTGCTGTCACATTTAGGATAACTGTTTACCTCATCACATTCTTCTAAATCTGTGTCTAGATCATCATCAATGTCATACAGGTCGTTGATTTTTATCGATGACCAACTGTGAGTGGGCGTGGCACTAAGAATGTCAGCGTTGGTACTATTATTTTTAGTTTTACTACTACATGTCACAAAATTACTTGTAGGAATGTCAACGTTTACATGTTTGTCGTCCTCAATAGTATGATTTAAATCTAATTATCCGCATCTCTTTGTAGAACTCATAAACCTATTCCCGTGAAACTTTCGCTTCCTTGAATGTTTACAATACTTTTTATCACTTGACATTGTTTAGAATATCACTTATACAAACGATTTCAGAACAAACAAAATATCAACACGCTTCCAGAAAGGCAGTCATTTTGATTGTTCCATTCGAAGGGTCGTTCATTGTAGGAAAACTGTTAGGGAGGCTCGCATTGTTGATAAAGATATGTGTATTTGTGAAAACACGAATTCTAGATTTTTTTTTCTTCTACTAAGACCAGAAACACCTGACTATCTTTGAACCCTCCTAACTTCGAAACTACTCAACCAATTAAAATAATTTATACAGAAACATTTATGATATTGGTTAATCTTTAATTTGATACCAAGTTTGTTTCTAAATTCAAAAATCACATTTTTTCGAGATTTCCTGCTAGAACTACCCTCCATCAAGCCGCTTTGATTTGCCACCCACCAACGCATCCTATACTACTACCCCAGTATGGCACTTTTCATGGACCACCCCAAAATATTCCTAATTGGTTATTAGTGGGTCAATTGACCCACCGTTTTCATTTTTCTTGGTCCATGGTATATTAAGAATTTTACTTTAACATTCCAGTTTAAAACTTCCGATGTTTGAGCTCGTGATTCCCATCTTTAAGACGCCACAGTAAATATTCACGATCCCAAAATGTGTACTTTAACTTGTTGACGCGTTCTGTGCCAAAGGTTCTTCATGATGTTTAGTTCACAAGCCAAGTGACCAAGAGGTAGACAGCGACATAACTGGTAGGATGACGTCATAGAAAGGAAGAAGTGAATTCTAAGAGAGCTCACAAATCAGTAATTGTTGATTGCTGGTTTTACTAGACGATTTCATGTTCATCGCTTACCTATTGCTTTCTTAATGGTCAGCGCTGATACCCTTGTCACAATAATTGGAAATATTTTCGCTGAAGCATTTCTATTAACTGAATCATGCCCCCGGATGCTGGAACTATGAAACTGTTGTCATAACCACTCAGCCTCACCCGTCGGCCAAATTAATATGGAATCAAAGGGCAATATTTACACATTAAAATGCCCAGATGATAAATATATGCACTACATTGTAATTATAAGCGACCATATAAGTTTACCTGTAAACCAGTTGTTTGTATAATTAGCACATTACTAAACTGGCCTAGTGATTTTGTGCAACAGTTGTATGTTTTAGAAATATTGTAGAAGTCATTTCAAAACATTGGTAACATATTACAACTTTTTCTATCTCAGAAAAAAGCCACAGACTTTACAGTACCAATGTTTGCGAGGGTAGGAATCTGATTAGTTTGAAAATTAGTTTTTTTGGCAGGCACATGGAAGTGTGCCTTGTAACTGAAAGAAAATTACCTCCCGTATTATGTATGAGATGCTTTTCCCTCCCTACTGACCTGATGCCACAATCTGTACATGAGGTCTTCAGTGTGAGGATTTAGAACCCAGTGGCTAGCAAAGTCACCACGAACTGTTATATTTTTATTCACTGAACATTTGACTCCTTCTTAGAGTCATGTTGCGTTTTTAGTGTCTACATCCGTCTGTCAGTAGTACTGTCAATCATTGCTAATATACATACTCTTGTATGTCGGTAGGTCAGACAGCCTAATTGTCTTCTCTCTTGTTCTCCCCCGCCCCTATTATACTCAAATGTTCCTGTTGTCAATGTATAGTTATTTTCGTCTCACTGTGTGACAAAACCATACCAGTTGCCTTCTTGCAAGCATTTCTCTTTGCACATATTTCATGCGCCAGTCAAAAATTGTTAAGAAGAATCACGAACGGTTAGAACAAAAAACAGACATTATTGAAAAGGTTATTCAATATGGTCAGAATATAATAACGTGGTAATGTTTTATAAATTTATTGATATCAATTGTACATGTTTTTCTACCTTCATTGAAGAAGAAAAAAATGCCAGGAATGTCATGATTATAAAATGGCGTATAATCCTTAAAAGATACAATTGTTTTAAAAACATAATCAACTAATTGTGAACTATATTTATAATATATATTTATGTATGTATATATATTTATATATATATATTTTTTTTGGGGGGGTCTGCAGACTGTTATTTATATACTTGACCTAACAAAAACAACAACATATCTATAATAATAAAAATCTTAATTTTAGGGTGTCGTTAGCTCTAAACTCGGAAAATACTGAACTGATTGCTTTGAAATATTTGAATGACGCCTTGGGTTCAAATTTTGCTGCGTTGTTTACTTTGTTGTTTTCATATATTTTTCTATATCCTTACATACCTACATATCTGTGGGTACATTGTTCCTGCCCATAATATAAATTTTATACCATTGTTGAATCTTAGCTTTTTTTTTTGTGTGGGTCGTGTCCGATTCATTTTGCTTGCGATTTTGTTTGGGTTATTTAGATCACCTTAGCTTGGGTTTTCACACACATCCTGTTGGCAGCCCTGTTGTTGACGATCTCACACATCTTCGTCAATCTGTCGTCGCAAACTAATTCTCTCACATTGTCGAACAACGTTGCATTCAAATACGCGTGAATTATTATAAAGCAGTGTCGCAGCAAGCACGGGTGAAGTAGCTGTCATTTGGTGAGTATACTGTGTGTGTCCCCAATTTTTTGTTTTTCATTGTTTTTTCTATTCAATATTATATTATTTTTGTACATCGCACATGGCGGCGGAATTCAACTGTCTTGCTGAGTTCGTTATGCACACGACCAGTTGCTGACTGAGTATTTGGACATCCATATCGTGACTGTACTGTATTTGTTCAATTGTCTAGCGTTTCGCTGTTGTTTTCTGTTACATTACTTATACACTTGAGCTGTTTCTATTGCTCTGCATATGATTGGACAGATTTCTTTAATATTCTGCATTGTCTATTATTTTATCTGTTTCTTACGTCATGCTTTTCCCTTTTGTGATTGTACCATCTTGCAATTTTATATTTTCTTTTTCTCTTCTTTTTCAGCGGCAGCACTCTGCTGTTGTTTGTCTATACAATGCCTCCCATCGTGACTTTTCTGTATTTGTTTACTTTTCTAGCTTTTCGCTGTTGTTTTCTCTTACATTACCTATACACTTCTACTGTTTCTATTGCTCTACATATTGCTATTCATATGATTAGACATATTACATTAATATTCTGCATTGTATAATATTTCATCTTTGTCTCTTACTTCATGCTTCTCCCTTTTGTACCGTCTTGCACTTTTATATTTTGTCTCTCTTCGTTTTCACTGTTGTTTTCTCTTACATTGCCTGTGCACTTCAGCTGTTTCTATTGCTCTGCATATGATTGGACATATGTCTTTAATATTCTGCATTGACTATTATTTGATCTTTGCTTCTAACTTCATGCTTTTCCCTTTTATACCATATTGCAATTTTATACTTTCTGTCTTTCTTCTTTTTCAGTGCTATCAATTTGCTATTGTTCGTTTATACAATGCCTTGCAAAAAGTCCAACTTAGGTCATCGTACTCACCAACCGGCGGCAATGCGACAAGTACGTGCAACTCAAAACTCAAACGAATGACGGAGTCAGACGAAGACGTGCTCAGATACGTGCCCAGTCATCTGCACAGCAACTTGGAGTCACAGTTGAGGATGCACGCTTGCTTGCACAGCCATCACATTCTGCAGCTTCAGATCAGCTTCCTTCTCAACAGACTCAACGCAACAGGCTGATAGTGGCTGACACACGTCAACGCCTGGCAGCAGACCAGCATCAACAACAGTCCCATGCTAAGCAATCAGGCATTTACAATCGTCTTGCATTCCGATACAACCCAGCTGATGATTATAGCGTGAATTAGCATGTTCTCATCGGCACTATGACATGCCTGTGTCTTCATTGCAAGGCTCTATGATTTCCTGGAGAAACTTCAGGAATGTGTTGCTCTGCCGGGAAAGTTACTCCCTCAACTTGCAGAGCAGCCATAGCCTTTAACTACTTTGATTGCCGGACATACCGCCGAATCAAAGCATTTCCTATCTAACATCAGGAAGTACAACGCATGCTTCCTAATGACGTCATTCGGCGCTGAGATTGTTGCAGCTCCTTTTATGTCAACTTTCAAAGTTAGAGGACAGATCTATCATACAGCCGGCTCCCTGCTTCCTATCCAAGATGGTCAACATATATTTCTCCAAATGTATTTTATCGGTGATGGCAATGGTATATTTAAATGCTCGTGCAGCATTTCTACCGGCATACGACGGTCCATCGTCCCCAGACTACAAGAGCTTCTTCACGACAAAAACCATTTTGTGCGTCGTGCACTTGACATGATGCCATTTGATGCACCCAAGATTGTCATTCATGCCGACAAAACTCCTGCTAGAGAACATGTCCGCAGATTCAATACCCCAGCTATAGACGAGGTCGCAATTGTTATAGTTGGAGATCACTTCCAACCTAGAGATATTGTCCTCCATCACAGAAACAATCAATTGACATGGGTTGCAGAAACTCATCGCTGTTACGATGCTCTGCAATACCCAATTATGTTTTGGGACGGTGTCGATGGATATCACTTCAACGTGAAGATGATAAATCCAGTCACTGGCAAGTATACAAATATGTTCTGCAGTGCAATGAAGTTTTATTAATACCGATTAATGATGCGGACAATCACATTTTGAGGTACCGTCAATTGTTTCACCAATACGTCGTTGATATGTATGCACAGATTGAGACTGAGCGTTTGCTATTAATCCGTTTGAGTCAGACCAAGCTTCGCTGTGAGGATTACATTTATTTGCGAGAAACAGTTTTACATTATGGTAACGTAACTAACATTGGAAGACTAACGATTTTGCCATCTTCATATACAGGCAGTCCACGTCATATGTATGAGTACGCACAAGATGCATTTGCATATGTTCGCCTGCACGGTTGACCTGACCTATTTATTACATCCACATGCAATCCAGCATTGGCCGATATTACTTCCTGGACAGTCGCCAGTGGATAGCCATGACATCACAGCACGTGTTTTCAGCCAGACAATGAAGTCACTTATGGCTTTTATTGTAAAACGTGAAATTTTTGGGTCTGTGCGCTGCTTGATGTACTCAGTGGAGTGGCAAAAGAGAGGATTGCCACATGAAACTATACATTTTTGGCTCTATAACAAAATCACTTCAAACGAAATCGACGACGTTATATGCGCTGACATACCCGATGCCAACGTCGATAAGATTTTGCATGACATTGTGACTAAACATGTGATAAATGGACCTTGCGGTACACTTAATGCTAATTCACCATGCATGGTAGACGGACATTGTTCTAAGCGATATCCTTGAGCATTAGTATCCACTGACTGTTTCTCACATGGACAGTTATATGTCGCATGTTCTAGAGTGGGCAAACCAGAGAGTCTTTATATCTTCACAGAGAATATTGTATACCCTCAAATATTACGACATCGCATTTAATACACACGTAAGACATGTACGCTTTATCTTGACTTTTTTTTTTTTAATTTGACCATTCTGCGCCAGAGAAACGCGTGGCCGGGTACAGCTACTATTATTATGGAAGTTTCTCGAAGTAATTTTGTTGCCGTTCTTCTGCCATGATTGTTCTTTGGTGTTTCTGACAACATCTGAACCTGCCGTTCTTGCTGCTCTATATTCTTCAGGATGATATGTGGGGGAGTGTTATATCTTTAAATAATAAAGTGCCCTATTGTTATCAAGTGCCATATAACATGTGGGGCGAGGTGTTGTCGATTAGGCCTCTCTATATTTTGTCTTTGCTGGCAGCATATGAAAATACTGCAGCAGTTTTCCCGTAACATGTCAAAATAGTGTACATAATCCTTTCAATCAACCTCTAGTGTAATTTTTTCACATTTCATTTTATTCATAGTAATCATAGCTTGTTCCATAGGTTATGTTCTAAATATATGATTAAAACACGATGACTGTCTCTTTCAAATTATTCAAATTATGTGTCTGCAATTTCGAATGTTAATAGCAGGTCTCGTCTGGCGATTCTGCTGATAGAGTCCTTGGGGTTGTTGAGGGTAAATATTGTGTTTAAAAAAAAGAAAGAAAAACAAACTATTATTAGTTGCAACATTAGCGTGCATTGTATTGTCCATACCCCAAGGATCGCATGCATAAAATTATGGTAATAAAACGTGATTTATCAGTATCAGTTACGAATGATGTGCACGTGTCGAATGCGACAGGTGTTTATAAAATATGACCAACTTGCTAGCGCATAAGGTTAACCTCATCCCAATATGGGATGCCTTTTTTGTTTAGGGTTGAGGGGGATTCTAAAGTCCCACCCCAGCTATAGTCGATAGGGTCTAATATAACGTAATGATTGAACGGGTTTCTTAGACTTGAAGACGGCTAATTCTCATCCGAAAAGTGACTCTTTGTGTCATCGGATATTTATTGCTTGTTGTGAGGTCCTGGTGGGGTTGAACGTAACTTAAGCGCTAAAGGGAAACAACCACCATGTTGTATACTTCTGTAAAAATCATATATATTAAATATAATTTCTTTCTTACAGTCATAATTTATACTTCAATTTTTATAATCGACTTCAAATGTTTGAAGACAGGTCTTTGATTTATAACCGCTGTCAAGGTCCGGAATAAATCAAACACTGCTCTCTAGCAACAAATAAAATTCCACAGCAAGATTAGTTCCGTTGAGCTATGCACTAGATAATAGTATGTATTGTAGCAAATATAGTTTATGTGCATTGCTTTAGAAACCTTTTTTGTCAGATGAACACAGTACCTTGTAATATTACAGAAGAAATAAACGTGAGTTAGAATCAGTAGAAAAGTCTTGATTACTTATATTTCCGTCTCAGTGATCTGAACAGACAATGTATTCTGTTCACCAAATATTGGATCACGTCGTTGTGGCTAAGATTCTGGTATGTGCGTCAGCTCTTTGGCTTAGTGTCTCTGTCCTCACAGGCAGACCGCTGCTTTTTGTCTTGTCCCCCTATGTCCCTTTTGTCCCTATCTTCCTCATTTGTTTCTCCTACTCTGTCCTCACAAACAGATCCCTATTTCTTGTCTTGGCCCTATATGTTTCTTTTGTCCTCGTCTTTGTCCTCACAGACAGATTGCTGTTTCTAGTCTTTGCCCCATATAGTCCTTTTGTACCGTCTCCGTCCTCACAGACTGATCGCTGTTTCTTGTTTTGTCCTCAGATGTTCCTTTTGTCCTTGTCTCTGTCCTCACAGGGAGACCGCTTCTTCTTGTCTTGTCCCCATGTGTTCCTTTTGTCCTCATCTTCCTGATTTTTTTTTTCTCCTGAATCATCCTCTATGCGTTCCTGTACCCTTATTTTCTTACCTTGTGTCCACTTTTGTGGAGACAATTCTGACTTCAAGAAATTAATGTAGATATAATGGCACATTCCTTTGTAACAAACAATATCTGATTATTTTCAAGACATAGATTGTATCGTCCCCCATCTTACTGTGTGCACATAATGTGTTTGCATCCTATGATCCCCACCAACAAGAAATTAGCAATATCTTTCTTCACTCTTATGTATGTAAGTATGTTACGGTGTATTTCAATGAACGAACACTTAACCTACAGTAAAGCATCTCATAATCAGTAGGACGGTTGTCGATGTTATCGTGAGTATCGCAGCGACAACAATTACACACAAAAACAAGTCAACAAACAATGCCAGGCAATGAGAAAAGCCATTAATCTTAAACGCCTGCCTTGCGTTGGTTTCGAAAGTGGTATAAAAAAAGCCGACCGTCCAGCGAGCAATGGCAAACTACTTGACGTAAATTTGCCTAGAAAAACCACACAACAGCCAGGGGCTGTTGGGGTTGATTCGGCAACGTCCTGTAAAGAATACACAACTAACCTTAAACGCCTTTGGGCGTTCAAAACACGCTGAGGGAGCAGAACAGTCACACACACACACACACACACACACACACACACACAAACAAACCGAAACCGAGGTGACACCATGCACGTCAGAGGACATGTTAATCCACATAAAACTGGTACTTTTAGCCATAGGACGCTTGCAGACTGAGCTTTGACCAATTATATCAATGCCCTGATATTTCCAGCGCCAGGGTTTTGAAGAAGTCTGGCATCTGTTGGATTGTTACTTGTGTAGACATATTTTGTTCCAAACAGTCGACGCTCAGTTCCAAAGACAATGTATTGCTGAGCACTTCTTGTTTATTTACAAATCTAAATAAAATTGGTTGTTTACGACGTGTTTTGAGACTTCACTTTTGAGCAGTCGTATTAGGATATAGCAAAGTAAGGATTAGACAACTCGCGTACATACATGTTTGGATTAATCTTAAATGGCTAGCGCTTCCTCAATGGGATTTTACTATTTCATTAGCAGGAAAATATACCGTTGTGTCCAGACGATAAAAAATGAAATCACGTTTAGATAATAATATTGTTTATGAAGGTAAAACTGAATGGACGGATCAGGTAATAATTTAAACATTTGACACTTAGATTAAAATTTGTTAAACGATAAATGTGCTGCCAAGGTTTTCATATATACTCGGACACGGGCAAATGAATTAAGAAATGGAGATGACGTGTACATGTTTCAATAACTGTACTTACTGGGATTTAGAGATTATTTTCAGGAAAACAACAAATTCAGATGACGTGTACATGTTTCAGTTAAATGTACTTACCGGACTCTAGGGTGTAGATGATACAGTAAATGTACTTACCGGGCTCTAGGGTGTAGACGATACAGAAAATGTACTTGCTGGGCTCTAGAGTGTAGATGATACAGTAAATGTACTTACCGGGCTCTACGGTGTAGATGATACAGTAAATGTACTTACCGGGCTCTAGGGTGTAGATGATACAGTAAATGTACTTACTGGGCTCTAGGGTGTAGATGATACAGTAAATGTACTTACTGGGCACTAGGGTGTAGATGATACAGTAAATGTACTTAACGGGCTCTAGGGTGTAGATGATACAGTAAATGTACTTACTGGGCTCTAGGGTGTAGAGGATACAGTAAATGTACCTCCCGGGCTCTAGGGTGTAGATGATACAGTAAATGTACTTACTGGGCTCTAGGGTGTAGATGATACAGTAAATGTACCTCCCGGGCTCTAGGGTGTAGATGATACAGTAAATGTACTTACTGGGCTCTAGGGTGTAGATGATACAGTAAATGTACTTACTGGGCTCTAGGGTCTCATTGTCATGAAAATAACAAATGGGCATGACGTGTACATGTTTCAATAACTGTACTTACAGGGCACAAAGGTGTACATGTTACAGTAACTGTACTTACAGGGCTCTAGGGTGCACATGTAACATTAACTGTACTAATAGGGATCTAGGGTGTACATGTTACAGTAACTGTACTTAGATGGATCTAGGGTGTACATGTTACAGTAACTTTGCTTACATGATTTGAGTATGTGCATGTTACAGTAACTGTACTTTCAGGGCTCTAGGGTGTACATGTTACAGTAACAGTACTTACATGGTTCTAGGGTGTACACGTTACAATAACTGTACTTATAGGGCTCCACGGTGCACATGTTACAGTAACAGTACTTACAGGGTTCTAGGGTGTACACGTTACAATAACTGTATTTATAGGGCTCCACGGTGCACATGTTACAGTAACTGTACTTGCAAGGTTCTAGGGTGTACATGTTACAGTAACTGTACTTATAGGGTTCTAAGGTGTACATGTTACAGTAACTGTACTAACAAGGGTCTACGGTGTACATGTTACATTAACTGTACTTACAGGGTTCTATGGTGTACATGTTACAGTGACTTTGCTCACAGGATTACTGTGCTGCCAAGGTTTTAATAGATACTCGGACACGGGAAAATGGAATAACAAATGGAGATGACGTGTACCTGTTTCAGTTAACTGTACTTACTTGGCCTTAAGGCCCTATTGTAAGGGGATAAAAATGGCGATGACCTGTACATGTTTCAGTATCTGTACTTACAGGGCTCTAAGGGTGTACAGCCATTTCCCATGATCTTTTCAAAATGAAAGTGAACTTTAAGATTGTAATAGTAAAAATCGTAATTTCCGGTTCTACTATTATTATTATTACTTTTTTGGGGGGTCAGAGGCGTGTCTTCGCCATACTTTGATAGGTGAAGTACATTTCTTTGTATATGTCTATCTTTTTTTCCCTCCAAAGTTGCAGTTTTCTCAAAATATTTATAATGGTAAACTTCTCTTAAAAACATGTAAGCTCCTTATGACATGTTTGACACGATACTTATCTAAAGTCCCCTGTAATAGGAAGACTACCGCTATTGATTTACACAAGGGGAATAATTTCAAATTTGTATACACATAAATATTTTTCAATTCATTACATTAATTAAATATATTAAAATATTTATAAAATGGTGGCTTTTTTTTTCCAAAATATATTTAATCCCTGTTGTTATAGTGCAGTTACAAGCAGTAGTTATTTGTACTAGGAATGTTTATACAAGTAATTTCAATATGTTGATAGTATCGTGAATCTGTTTCCGCTCTCAAAAAGTTCACAACGGCCACAGCACTGGCATATATCTATAGACTTCCGTCAGATGAAATACACTAATTTTTAACAGGCACATTGATGTGTGCCATGTACTTAAAACAGAATGTACTTAGTATAAATGTTTCCAACTTATGTGACTTTTTTTTTTTTTATTCTATCACACCCCAACATAGGTTGGGGTGGGAGTGAGAGAGGTCAGCCTGAGGATTTAGGGTCGCATGACTAATGACGCGATCATGAATTGTGGACCATATATTTGACATTCCCTGTGTGGGTATCTCGGCCCCATTGGGGGGGGGGGGGGAATATAATGACTGCTTATAAAAAGGAAGTCTCTCAACACCGCTTAGCGGCAGAAGTAAGTTTTTCGCCATGGACACAGATGAGTATCATTTATTGTGTACATTAGTCCCATGTAGTCACTTCATAATTAGATTATATTTGTGTATGTGTACTGTATTGTTCTTTAAGTGCTGATGAAGGCTAATCGCCGCAACGTCCTTTGTTTGTTTATTGTGATCGATTTTTAGAAAGCTAAAATAAACTGTTTGTCTTTTCTTACCACCAACATGTTCTCTTCCCTATAATTTCCTAACCCTTTAATAAACTCAAAGGGTAAACAAGATTATAGAGATTGCAGATTAAAAGATCAAAATAGGAACGTTGCAATTATGTGCGAGCCTAGGAAACTATGCTATAAAAGACTGACAGAACATAGGAGAAAAGGGGGCGTGGAGGCGCATACTTGCATTAAACAAAGAAGAAAACTTGAGACAAAACACAGTTCAGGAAGACAAGGGAGATAATGGGATGGGGGGGGGGGGGGAGGGGGGGAGCAACTTGTTTGCTTTCCTGGGGGTGGTCGGGAGATATGTTAGCTGTTCGAACCGTGGTGTTCCAAAGTGGTCACCCATCTAAGTACTAGCCACTCCCGACATTGTATGATTTCCGTGGTTGTTGTTAACCGGTTGCTAATACTTGGTATATCGCCAGGCAACAATTTTTGAAGAGGAAAAGAAAGAAAAGGAAAAGTGGGAGGAATCAAACAAGGGGACAGAAAGACATTTAACCTATTTACATGTGTGAATTATAAGTCATCGTGGCGAAGCGGCTAGACGCTCGCAGCGGATCAGGAGGTCGCAGGCTCGCTTCGCAGCGGAGCCGGACCCCTTCACAAAAGACCTTGGCTCCCAGGTCAAACCATTAAAGCGAATCGACAACACTAAAGACGCTCTACGCCTTCACGGCGTGACAATAGCCAGAGGCAGCCAACGTACACTGGATCGCAGATCATTTCTCCCCACGCCGCTTAACGGCAGAAGTGGTTTATGATGATGATAATGAGCATTAACTCAAAGGGAAAACAAGGTTATAACATTGCGGATTAAAACATCAAATTAGCAACATTGCAATTATGTACAAGCTTAGGAAACTGTGTTATATATAGACTATCAAAACATAGGATAAAAGGGGGAAATAGGGGGAAAAAGGGGGGGGGGGGGTTATTAGCATTAAACAAAGAAGGAGACTGGAGGCAAAACATAGTTCCGAAGGACACTAGAGATAGTCCAGGAAGAAAAAAAAAGGGGAGGGGCGACTTGTTTGCTTCACTGGTGGTGGTCGGTAAATGTGTTAGCTGTTCGAAACCGAGTGGGATTCAAAGTGGTTACCCACCCAAGTACTAGCCAATTTCAACTTTGCTTGATTTCGGTGATTGTTGTTAAATGACTTTGGCACTCGGGTCAACCCAGCCTTGAGTGGTTATCCGGGTGCAATCCAGGGATATAGAGGCGGTCGGCGTGATGCTTTTGCTACACTGGGGTTTCGTTTTTTTTTTTTTATTTTACTATGGTGATTTGTGATAATGATGATTGGAGTTAAAGGGGACGAGGTGTTTATGGTTGTGTATTCTGTGGTGAAGTAGAGGCAGAGGTGTTAGGGAAAGGCAGAAGCAAAAGTCTGGGCCGACCCGTGACGAGGGCGGAGCAATCCCTTGGCATCTCGTCTATTTCAGTGTCGGTTGTGTGATGTGACTGTGGCGTTGAGTTTCCCATGTGCTTATGTGTTTCGAGGTGATGTTTTAAGGTAGTCAACATGCATTCGAGATGAACTGAAGATCATCATCAGCATCATCAGGTTCCTTGCCGACTGGCGTGGGCGATCATGCCTCTCCATAATCTGCGATCTCCTGCAGCATGTATCAGTTCGTGTGCCGACACATCTCCATGCCATGCAACAAGACTGTCAAGCATCTTCTCTCGTTGTCTACCTCTATCTCTCCTTCCACATATCTTTCCAGTGGTCACAACATGTTCTATTTTCCCTCTTCTCATGACATGGCCGAAAAATTATGACTGTCTCCTTCTGATGTCGGTGATAAGTTGTCTTTGGGCTCCCGCCTCTTTCAAAACCTCTTGGTTGCTCTTTTTGGCTGACCAAGGTATTCTAAGCATTCTTCTGTAAAACCACATCTCTGAGGCCTCCAGGAATTGTTTGGCCTGCCTACCTATTGTCCAGGATTCACAGCCATATGTTAAAACTGGATGTATGTAACAAGCAAGAATTCTTTTTCTAACTCTCAATGACAAGGATATATTGCACAAGATGTTTTTCATTTTATAAAATGCAGTTTTTGCCTGCCCCATTCTGTTTCTTATCTCAGTTATGCATCTTCCATCTAATGTTATCCATGTGCCCAGATACTTAAATTGCTGTACTTGTCCTAAAATAACACCATCAACTTTTATTACACACTTAGGAATAATTCGTTTGAATTGAAGATGGTGGGTACATTTAGAGTGTTGTACATCGTTACAAGTTAAAATAAATAAATGAGTGTAACGGGCAGTTCAGACGTCCTCTGCTGTATGCACCTTTATTTATTTTTTTTTTTTTTTTCAGTTATCTGGATGCTCTTTATTGATTAACATTTTTGTTAAGTATAGTTGGCAGTTGAATTGAGAAAAAAAGAAAAAAAAAAGCTTGCTGGAAACGTTTGGTTGCGTGTATTAAAATAAAACTATGTACACATACTTATTTTTTAGTTTGTTGAAATCCTGTCCCAGGATCAGAGACATCAATTGCTTTCTTTTTGACCCATTCATGATAATAATTTTAAAAATAGATAATGTTGATTCTAGGAAATTCATAACAAATATTCCTACAAATGAATAGAATGTTGCTACTGCACTGGTCAGCGTAACTAAAGCTGCTTTAAAAATGTTGGTGCTGCTAGAGATCACTCTTTGGTTTATTTGGTTACGTTAAGACGAATATAAATTTAACCTTGCTTTCAAACAGGTAATGTCGATTAGAAGAATAGAGGAATACATGATGTCTGTAAAACGACACTGTATTAGATAGCTGTAGTGATCTATAGCGATGTACAAAACATGATAGTTGTTTCCCTTGTACGCTAGCCAGCTTGTCATAGATTTTGACACATTGATCACTTTCGAAACGTGCAAATGATTTGTAAATTTTTACTGATTTATTACTTCATATTCCCAAGATTTCTCCACTTGTTATAACATCCTCATTTTACATCGAAACATTTATTCCATAAGTGCTAGGCTCCCTTCCTCAGCAAATCCCGCAGCCTGTGGCGGTTGGCGATACCAATCATGTGGTGGTTTAATTTTCTTATTCGGCTTCCTACACAGTGCTCTTGTCTGGCCACATATCTTTTGGTCTGCTGTGTTTGCAGTCTGGTCATAGTTGCAGATTAACCAACAACCATACCTTGGTTCTCACAAACGTGCACCTTCTCACAATGCATTCAATACATCAGCCTTGTCGATGACTCGTCCGCCCTCCACAGCAGCTCTAACTGTAACCCTATCAGCTTGCTCATCTCTTTGCGACACCTGTGTGCCCTTGCACGAATGTATAGCTGAGATTTGTCAAGAGCTGTAACAGATTCATGATACTATCAACATACTGAAATCATTTGTATAAACATTCCTAGTACATATAACTACTCCATATAACTGCACTACAACAACAGGGATTGAATATATTTTGAAAAAAAAAGCCACAATTATATAAATACTTTAACATAATCGTTATATTGAATTGACACATTTTTATGTGTATACAAATTTGAAATCATTCCCCTTGTGTAAATCAATAGCGGTAGTCTTCCTGTTACAGGAGACTTTAGATAAGCATTGTGCCAAATGTGTCACAAGGAGCTTACGTGTTTTCAAGAGAAGTTTACCATTAAATTTATTTTTAGAAAACCGCAATTTTGGAAAACAAAGTAGACATATACAAATAAATTTACTTCACCTATCAATGTATGGCGAAGACACGCCTCTGACCAAAAATAAAAATAATAACAACATTAAAACCGGAAATTACGTTTTTTGCTATTAACATCTAAAAGTTCACGCAACTTATTTACAATATTTTGAAAAGATCGAAGGAAATGGCTATTATTTATCATCGAGCATTTATGGACTAAATAATGCTACATTTTAGTCATAGATATTCTGAGGCCGCATTAAAAAAAAAAAAAAAAGTTGCGAACTAACAGGCAGTTTTTGACAAAATAGCTTGCAAATGTGTTCATGAGATGTTGAACGAACTAAAGTTACTTTGATGCACATAACTTTCCATATTGCATTTATGTCCCCTGACTTCTGTCTATTTCACGTTACCAGCGGTAAACTCTGGCTCTAAGTTCTGACTGTTCGCCAATTTCTGGACTTCAGTCTTTTTCAGATCTTTAGTTGAGTACACATTCGTTTTACAGATCTCCCTTATTTGTATGCAGACGTGGTGCTTCGTATCGCTGTTGCTCCGACTTTAAAGAAAAAATTCATATTTGTCTACATTTAGGACGTGCTTGCTAAGCTGGCAGTGGGTCTATTCTGTTTAAGTGACAATAGGGCCATAGAGAACTGTAAGTGCAGTAACTGAAACATGTAAGCCTTATCTCCATTTATTGTTCTTTCTGCCCGTGTCCGAGTAAATATGGATACCTCCAAGTGTCAAATGTTTAACTATAACCTGATCCGTTCATTCAATTTCATGTATATTCTATATACATGAGAGTAGAATGTTTTCTTTCAAAAACAGTTGTTATTATTTCAACATGATATTGTCTTTACCATCTGGACACAACGGTCTAGTTTCCCGTCACTGAAATAATCAAATGCCATCGAGGAAACGCTAACCATATAAGCCTCATCCAGACATGTATGTGTATGAGTTGTCTAATCCTGACTTAGCTAATTCCTAATATGTCTGCTCAAATGTGAAGTCTCAAAACACGTCCCAAACATCCACTTGATTTATGCTTTTAAAAAAGCAAGAAGTGCTCAGCAACACACATACACTCTCTTCTCTCTCTCTCTTTATTTATGTCTCTCTGTCTCTGTGTCTCTCTCTCTCTCTTTATTTATGTCTCTCTGTCTCTGTCTCTCTCTCTCTCTCTTTCTCTCTCTGTCTCTCTCTCTCTCTCTCTCTCTCTCTCTTGAGCTCTCTCTACGACAGATGTCTCTCTCTCTCTCTCTCTTCTCTCTCTCTCTCTCTCTCTCTTTATTTATGTCTCTCTGTCTCTCTCTCTCTCTCTGTCTCTCTCTCTCTCTCTCTCTCTCTCTCTCTCTCTCTCTCTCTCTGTAGTTGAACTTTGATGCATGTTTGGAACAAAATATATCTACACATGTCACAGTACGACAGATGTCAGACCTCTTCAGAGCCCAGGCGCTGGAAATATCAGTGCATTGAGATGGTTAGACAAAGCTTAGTCTGCAAACGGTCTATGTCTAATAGTACCTCTTCTATGTTGATTAACATTACTGTTCTGCTCCCTGAGTGAGCTGTGAACGCCTATGCTCTATTAAATTAATGGCTTTTTTGTTTTGTCCGGGTTTGTTTGTTTGTTTTTGTAATTGTGTGTGCGTGTGTAATTGTGGACGCTGCGATACTCACGATTACACGGACAACCGTCTACTGATTATGAAATGCTATACTGTAGGATACGTGTTCATTCATTAAAATGAACTTAACAAACTTGCATGTATAAACGTGGCTAATTTCTTGTTGGTGGTGATTATGGGATGCAAACACATTCTGTGGACACCGTAACAAGGAGAACGATACAATCTCTGTTTTGGAACTGATCAGCTGTGAAGATATTGTATATGACAAAGGAATGTGCCATTCTATCTACATTGATTTGTTGAAGTCAATCTTGTGTCCACAATAGAAGACGACCCAGGAGAAACAACATCAGGAAGAGAAGGACAAAAGAAACATATCGGGACAAGACAAGAAGCAGAGGTCAGCCAGTGAGGACAGCGACACTGACGCCATACTAGAATTTTAGCTACGAAAATGGCGCATATAAACCAGACCACAAAAATTTCCGGAAAATGTTGATAACAGTGACTTCCAAAAGAAGGTTGAACGTGGTACGTGGTCAAGTTTTTTTTTGTTTCTAGATCAGACAGATTACTACAGTTATAAATGGCGGGGTCATAAATACACATGCATAACA
>CAJHNH020001659.1:132500-152540 GCA_905116865.2 Candidula unifasciata | reverse complement strand
AACAACAAAAACTGCGTCAGACAATGGGAGGCAGCAAATATAAAAGATCTTAGGTACTGAGTTATATTCTTTCTCTCCCCCTCCCCACCCCATTCATACGTTGGCAATATTTAGCTAGTTCTTACTTCTCGTTCTTTAACCCGTGTGTGTGTGTGTGTGTGTGTGTGTGTGTGTGTGTGCGCGCGCGCGCGCTCGCGTGTGTGTGTGTTCATTACCACTTTGCATTACGCTGCCCAGAAGTCGTCAATCAATCGTTTGTAACATGATGAAAAGATGTTCGCTTTATTCCCTTCCTCAGTAAAAATGAAACTCAATTTAACTTTGTTTTTGTTACTTTGTAAATGTACATCCTAACGGTTACCTTCCGTGATTTTATATGCGCTTTTGTTTGTTTGAATGTTACTTAACATGTTTTATATCATTTTTATTAAATCAATTTTAAAATTTTCGAATTTCCTGTCTATCCTTGTCATTGTATATGTTTCCTTACTTTACATGTCTATACTTGTCATTGTATAATGTTACCTTACTTTACCTGTCTATCCTTGTCATTGTTTATGTTTCCTTACTTTATATGTCTATCCTTGTCATTATATAATGTTACCTTACTTTACCTGTCTATCCTTGTCATTGTATATGTTACCTTACTTTACATATCTATTCTTGTCTTTGTAAATGTTTCCTCACTTTAAATATCTATCCTTGTCATTGTATATGTTTTCTTACCTTACATATCTATCCTTGTCATTGTATAATGTTACCTTACTTTACATATCTATCCTTGTCATTGTATATGTTTCCTTACTTTGCATATCTGTTCTTGTCGTTGTATATGTTTCCTCACTTTAAATATCTATCCTTGTCATTGTATATGTTTCCTTACTTTGCATATCTGTTCTTGTCATTGTATATGTTTCCTCACTTTAAATATCTATCCTTGTCATTGTATATGTTTCCTTACTTTGCATATCTGTTCTTGTCGTTGTATATGTTTCCTCACTTTAAATATCTATCCTTGTCATTGTATATGTTTCCTTACTTTATATATCTATCTTTGACATTGTATATTTCTCTACATTATATGTCTATCCTTGTTATTGTTTAATGTTCCTTACATTACCTGTCTATCCTTGTCATTGTATATGTTACCTTACTGTATATGTCTATCCTTGTTATTGTATGTTTCTTTACTTTACCTGTCTATCCTTTTCATTGTTTATGTTTCCTTACTTCACATGTCCATCCATGACATTGTATATGTTTTCTTACTTTACCTGTGTGTGCTTGTCATTATATATTACCTCACATTACCTGTCTATCCGTGTAATTGTATTTGTTTCCTTACTTTACCTTTCTATCCTTGTCGCTGTACATGCTTCCTTGCTTTAAATGTTTATATCCTTGCTATTGATATGCTTCCATTGTTGTTCATATTTTTCGTGTGTCTGATAAGTTATAGGTCCCTGTATTCTGTCCATGTTGTTATCCTGTATATCCACCCTCACTGTCTGAGTTAGGGCCGTTCTAGTCAAATATTTACCAACTGATACGCTCTGAGGTGTCGTGACTCCCACAATAGTGAGAACCAGTAAACATGTGTCATTCCTAAAATTTCTCACGATGGCCTTACCTAGGATTAAAACCTGGCCAAGCAAGTTGGTGCCGATTTTGAAGTTTAGATATGAGAAATTATAACCAATTTCTCATGGGAATAATCAGAAAAGGTACCCTTGAGAGACTGCTGATTTGGGAGACTGAGCACTCATGGGATGCCTAATGTGCAGTGACGTCGATTGTGATAATATAATATATATCTGACAATAGCTAATTCACTTTAGTATAGCCATAGTCTGTGTGATTCTTTTCTACAACAACCTATTTATGTCTAGATTTAATGACTGTAATATTTATGTCTACGTCCCAACATAGGACCCAATATTGTCGTTATTTTAAAGCCTCACTTTGGCTGTTGCCGGGAGTCCTAATATAATCCCGACGGCTGGATAGGGCTTCTGGGACCTGTCCCCGGGTGATCCTCATCTGAATCGTGACACAAAGTGTTTATCGCTCGGTGTGATGTCACGGTGGTGTTGTACGTCAATCAATCCATCAGTTAAAGCTTGAATTGTTTCAAGACATTGATTAGAGTCATGATGCTTTTCCTTAGCCAGCGGCTATTTAGATTTTTGTTATATCATTTACAGACCTCTCAAATTATCAGCTTACAAATTCTTCATGTTCTCATAGTTTATGTTGTGTGGCTTTGGTAGTCATGTCTGTCCACAACCTTCTGTCTCGTGTACCTTTAATTATGACGCAGATTACATTCCATCCACGGCCTTCTCTATTTATAGGCCAAATGGGTCAACGGGGAGTCCCGTTCTTGTGCAAGAATGGAGTCCCTCTGTGTTAAAAGTTTTTATGTATACAGTTAGATGTATACACAAATTAAACTACAGTTTCATTAATTTTCGACACATTTTAAAGAACTATACGTCATTTTTAAGGTAAATATGTGAGCTATTTAAATATAACAATAAAGGCTCTTACAGACAAACAAAAGTGCTTTTGCTACAGTCAACATGAACATAAACATCAATAACATGTAGAAATAAACTGAATGCTATTCCAGCAAAAGTAAAGAAATATCAGTGCTAACTCTTTGATTCTGAGAGGGTATTGTTGCATCAGAGGAGCCGGGTGGGTGAGGGGGAGGGGGTTGACATTAGTATTTTATGAAATTAAGCACATAAAAATACTACTTTGAAACATACACAAAACTAAAGTCCAGAATTAGATGAACAACCAGAAGTTTACAGCCAGTGTTCGCGAAGCAGAAAATTCACAAAAATGAACACAGACCGTAAAACTGCAAATATGCATAAGAAGTAGATGAACAACCAGAAGTTTCTGCCAGAGTTTACAGCCAGTGTTCACGATGCAGAAAATTCACAAAAATGAACGCAGATCGTACAACTGCAAATGTGCATAAGAAGTAGATGAACAACCAGAAGTTTCTGCCAGAGTTTACAGCCAGTGTTTGCGAAGCGGAAAATTCGCAAAAATAATAATATTTGTTAGTGTACTTCTGCAACATTTAATTATACTGTTAGTCAACAATTAGTAAAGAGGCAAAGAGTGACTTGCTGTGAGAGGTTAGTAAATAAAATGTTGTTTTTATGCACTTACTCAGAGCTCCGAAATATCTTGACACAATTTATCCACAGTGTGGTTGCACCATTTATGTACAGTCAATATGAAAGCAATAGTTTTCTTCCAACACAAAATAGTTTGCACCTGACAACTGTCGATATTCTCCAGATATGGCTTCTAAATTACCTGTTTGAATTTTCCCCAAAAGTAAGATTTCTACATTCAAAATAGAAAAAGAATAAACAACCAGTTCCAAAAAATCCAAACTAACGACTAGAAACAGTGACACACACATCACAACACAACTGTCTGCCGTGAATTTAAATTCAAATTGCTGTTATTTAACAGCAAAGTTAGAAAATCTTGTATATCCACTTCACAATATCCGCTAGTTGATTTTTAATACAAATACATTCAGAACACAGAACTTTGTAAGCACCTTAAAATGTGACACAATGCAACATGGAAACGCTTCCAGTAACCAATTTCGAGGGGACTCCGCAAAAATGTACCGTGATTTAGTTGTAAGGACCTTTATACAGAAGAACCTGATTCCGTCTATAAGATCAAAATGTTTAACATCTTCTCTATCAATCTCCCTCTGCCTCTTGTCCTGTCTGACTTCCCCACTGTTGGGATGTACTCAAGTTTTCTCCTTTTTGTGACATCCCCAAAGAATGTAGATTGTCTCCTACTTAAACATTCATCATCACCCTGTACCACTACGTGTCGTTGGGTCACCAGTTTCTGTTGACTGATCTTCTCTCTCCACCTTTGGCAGTCAGTTTCTATGGACTTCATTGTGGCATTCCTGAGGCCTGTCTAATCAGTCAGGTTCTGTAACCAGGTCTTTCTTGGTCTGCCTCTTCTCCTCTTTACCTCTACTAAGCCCTGCAGTATTGTTTTTTTGAGAGACCGTTAGATTTTATTACATGTCTATACTGTTGCATGTTTCGCCGTTTCACTGAAAAAAAAGAGGTTTATAGTTGCTGCCAATGTACATAAACCTCTATATTTAAGGGGTGTGTGGGGGGGGGGGGGGGGAGCGTTTGACTAACATCATCTTGGATAGCTTGTGAATTTTATCTTTAACGAGCAGCGGGATCTTTGCTGGTATTGATAATATTGCTACTCGCTACCGCTTTGTCCAGATTGTTTCTGTCAGTCTGATCCTCTCAGAGCCGTGAGCCTGTCATTCCAGACTGTTGTCCTAGATGAGTGCCTGCTGGTATGAATGTCTTTGGTTTAAATCTGCCTCAAGGTGGTTGCGCATATTAGCGTGTATACTCTCATGTCATCCTAGCCTTAAGCGGTTACCGGAAAATGTTATGGGAAGTAAAGGCGGGCGGCGAGATCTCGCGTGCCAACTGCTATAAAAATATGACGAAAGCGTCACTCACACACATACACACACGTCCGCACAAACAAGAATGTTTACTACTTTTGTTTCACTGTTTACAAAATATTCTTACATTTATCTTCCCGATAATGCTATCAGTCTGTTTTCACACTCAGTTTTTAACTTTCTGATTTACTACGTTTTACCGCTGTTGCGGCGTCCGTGGCTTAGGCGTTGGGAGTCCGACTCGTAATTCCAACGTACCGCGATCGAAACCCACTGCTAGCTGCGTGGATTTTTATCATGGTATGGGGCGTTGCAGGTCGACCAAGCCTGAAATGGGTACCAGGATAGCTGTCGTAGGGAAGTAGAGACGGCTGACCACATTACCCACCTTGTGCCGATGGTCCGAGAAAATATGGGCGCTCTTACTATATACCCGATGCGCCTAAAGGCGTGAAATGGGATCTTTACTTACTTTACTTTCCCACTGTTAGTATAATTGAGGGCGCAAACAAAACATTGCACAATATATTCCAACTTTGTTGTTACTCTGTACGTCTCACTGCGGAAATGTTTTGTTAACAGACGGTGGTTTCAATATTTCATTTTCATTATTTGATACTGTATGTTGATGTTACCTCTGTAGTATACATAGACGAGGCACATCGGCTATAGATTGTGCAATAAATGGTTTGTGTTCTCGTCATATCAATTGACTTGTTCACTTTTTTGGTTAATAGTTTTGTTGATTTCGTTCCGCTACATGGCTACCATGGGGGACCTTGAATCTTTCTGCGTTAACTTTTAACTCAGACTGCTGTTATGTCAACGCTGACAGACTCACAGTTTGTGTACTTTACGTAAAGCACATTTTTTTTTTTTTCAAATCAGTGGCCCATCGGGTGTTTAAAGCTAGACTCAAATTGCTGGAGGGTCAGCTTTATGCCTTTACTTCCCACGACATTACCTGGTACCAGTTTCAGGCCATAATTTGAAGGGGGAAAAACGAGATTATGTGTGTCAATAATTATTGAACATAACAGAAGTGTTAACGTTGTATGTCATTTTTTTTTTTTTTTGTTGGTTAATTGTTGATTTAAAGAGTATTTATCCCAATATCGATACTCCCCCTTCCTCTCCCAAGCTGACAGTCGAATATTTTTTAAAGGGTGGTAGATAGGCTGCATGCAGTCGTGGGACCTAGGCTGCATGCAGACGTGGCACATCGGACATGACCATAAAATTGATCTCTATAGTGGCTAACGTTTTGCATGAGTATGTAGGAGAACGCCAGTAATGTCTATCTTTCCTTTTGTTCTCAAGCTAGGGTTTTTAGATGTAGCGCCTAAATTGGTAGTTGTTGTAGCTGCATTCTAACAAGCTGACAAAACCATTCCATATGTCAATGGATTTTGAAGTGTTTGATTGTGTTTTATAGATTTGTTTCTTGCTTAAGAGTTAATAGAATCTCGTTTTTCTTTTTTATTGTTCACAAAATGCTTGAGCAGTAAAAGTTAAACAAATCAATAGTGTAGTAAATTTATAATGTCAAATCAGTACTAATGAAATAACAAATATTTTTTAACTGGTGCCTACGCGAAATAGAGGGAATCAAATGTATGATAGAATCACTAATCTAGAGATTTAGGAGATAATTAAACAAGATTAAGTTGACCAAGAAGTAAAGAAAAGACGCTGGCGTGGGATAGAACACACGGTAAGAAAACATAATGACGATACAACTGGAATGTCTTTGCGCATGGAACTCACATGTCCATAGAAATAAAAGGAGAAGGAAGCAAGAGAGTAAAGTTAAAAAGATGGGGAGAGCTGCATGCGTAAGCAAAGGAAAAAAACGACTTGGTGTGAGTTGGATGAGGTTCTATGCTCCACTGGGAGCTAGAATGTAGAAGAAGAACATTTTCATCGGACAGTTTTACATTACACCATAAAGCGCCACAAGAGGATCATCTCATATCGTTAACATGCCAACAAGTTGTCTTCAACGTTCAATAAACAGTTCGAGTACTCCTGATACGGAGTCCTGAACATGAGCCCTGCCTTGTAGTCAGAAATAGGGAAACACTCCTACAATGTACACTGAACTCAAAACCTTGCAGTGATAGGCCAGGACTCTACCCTCTATTCTGACAGAAATCTACAGCAAGCAGAAAACAAATTAAACTAATTTTTGTTTCGCGCTTTTGTAACTCAGTTTTCTGCCATTTCTCTCACCCATTTACCCCATTTCTTTAATTCTCTTTCCGTGAGATGACTCCCCATTCCCCCACTTCTAACCCAACCCACTGTCGCTCGGGACTCTCTCCCTATTAAACTAATGAGGGGACAACTGAAAAACAGTTTCAGCTCATCCTGCAGTCTAACAGAGATCAGGGGCACATAAGCTGCTCGGGTTGTCGACGTCGTGGAGTTACTTCCCATGTCTCGCTAACCTGCAGAAGAAAATCATTAGGCGGATCTCAGAACCATGTTCCAAGAAAGAAAAGTGCAATTGGAAGTGATGGGACATGGCAAACAGAAACAGTTTTGATAGCCTAGAGATATTAAATGAGAAAGTTCCTCAAACTGAACTTTTAAAATGGTTATGATTATTATTAATGGGTGGTAATAAATTTTTAGCCTTTCTGAAAAATTTTCAACTAGAGAATTCGCATCTAAAAAAAGAAGAGTACTGGAGTCGAGATTAGCTTGGACTATTTGTATAAAGAACGAATTTAAAGATGTTGTAGCCCTTAAAGGTGCAAATCTCAAGAAAGTTAATAAATTTAACTACTTGGCTACCATGGTTACAGCTGATGGAAGATGTATTAAAGAAGTTAAATGTAGCTCAGTCAAAGGCAGCAGTTCACAAAATGAAGAAATGTCCATGTAATCTTCCTTGTTAATGAGGTGAGAGAGCATATTAAAGAGCGATATAAACCAGTCCTGATACCCGAAAGTTGGAGTCATGGACAGTAGTCGATTCTAAAACAAAAATATGGAAGCAGCAGAGATGTGGTTTCGTAAACAATTGATGAGAAAGAACATTCGACAGATAAAAAGAGTAATGAAAATATCTTGAAAGAAACTGACCCAGGAAGAAAACTGATTGAACAAATTATAGTTTGTGTGTGTGAATCACGTCATGAGAAAGAGAAAACAGGAGTGCATCGTGGAGTTGAAAAATCAGAGCTGAAAAGCGGCAGAAGAAGATCGTGAAAGAGAAATTACTGGACAGTTTAACATCACGACATGAAATGTGTTTGTGTTAGAATGGATTGAAAGCACACGAGACAGGTTACGCATATACACAACTACCAACTAAAAAAGGTATGGTCTATATGCCATTATCGTACAAACAATTTGCGGCACGTAAAATTGTAAATAAAGTTTGCACTTACGAGCATATAAAGCAAGTTATAAGACAAGGATGTGATTTGCAATTGAATTAATTTTGTCTGTGTGTCTGTCTCGCTTTTTTATCCTTGTTGAATTCTCTTTCTTTCTCCTCCCCTCCCACTCTAACTAAGTACCACTGAAAGACATTAAAGACAGGCTAAGAATGCTAGTTGGAAGTTATAATTTAAATAATTTGTCCTTAACGGAAAACAGAGAATTGTTAACTGCAAAAATAAATGAGATCCGCAACCGCTGCTGGATACAGCAGTAAACAAAAAGTGCAAGCTAAGACTACTTTTGACAACTTAAAATAATATAAAGACATCACCAGTGACAACATAAATAAATAAAAATTTGAAATGTAATATTGCATAAGAAGATTAAAAGCCTAACAACATCTGTACCTTTAAACATTCGAGGGCAGTCATAAAATCAAATTGAATATGTGTGACAGAAACGTTAGAGCAAAAGAGACTGCATTTGTGATTTTGTGACATCTTATGTAATAAGTCACTGATATTGATTGCCAGCAAGAGGGTCTTATTAAACTGATTTTTACCAGTATTGTCTTATAAGACTTACTCAGGCGATGAGAGGAGGAAGGAGTTCGGTTCTTCTTTTGAAGATGAAGTGCTGCATTCCTTGGCGCAGTAGCCATGATCTGTACATATTAGGACCTTACGATTTCACTGAAAGAGAGTAACCACGTCTTAGGTCGAACTTGTTGAACAAATTATGAACCCGTAGTTTTAGAGACGCCTAACGTGACAACCTTGGGCTGCTAAAGAATTAACACACGCTTGCCTTGAACAAACGGATTCAAGTAGAACATTTATACTGCAAGAAAGATCAGATGTGGAGAAGTCGTAGACACACAGAGCCAAATATTGCCCTATGTTATCAACATAACTGACTCAAAAGAGCATCAGCCGACATTTGTAGGGAGACACGGATTTAGCCATCCAGCAAGGCACTTGGTGCTGACCTAGTCTTCTCATGTAGAGTTAATAAAAACGGAAGTTTTGCGCGCAAAATCGTTAAGAGTTAATCTTTAATAGGCCGCTGTCGTGCCAAATTTTCCAAATTAGAAAATCCCATCTACGAATGTGTTTAAAAATCCGGAATATTAACGTCTAAACGCATTGATTTCCGTGACATTGTTGTGCAGTGTGTGCAGCAATCTCTCATCCATCATCATCATGTGCCATAAAGATGAGCATATATTATCATGGTTCGCCATCTCACAAAATCATCGGAATCACGGATCAGGTCTGTGTTCTTGTCCTTCTAAGACATGCAGTAAAACTATCTAGATACTTTTTCTACCCCTTTCTCATTTGCGATCAAGTTTGCCATTTGTTACAATGTTTTTTTTTTTTTTTTAGCTTATTACCTTTCGTAACATGTATTAAATTCTATGTAATGATTTTCTTAGCCGTTCTAAACAATTTAGTTTGCTTTCCTCTTTGGCAGAGATCATTTTGGTCTTTGTTTGGTTTCATAAATATCGATAAACTGTTTCTTGAGAAATTATTGTGCTAGTTTGACTTTACCACTCATGCCATGCTAGAGGTTTCTGTTGTACAGGCTACAACAAGTTCTTGTCAAACGTTGATATCTTTATGAAATACGTTAAAATACTCCTGGTTTTTTATAGACCGGCCTGTTTACCATTGCCTTATTTTCGCATTGTCGGAGTTTGTGCTTTGTGCTTTTGTAATGGCCCCTACAACATCTAGCTTGTCAAACATTAATTCATTACCAAGTTGTGATGAACCAGCCAGCAAGTCTATCTGCCATCCCTAGGTCAGTTATAGGAATTAGATGCAAATTCAACCCCTTGGTTATAGAGCTATTGGAAGACCTCGGAAAATATGGAGTGATTGCCTTAAGAACAGCCTTACACATCAGTGAACATCAGTCTTAAAAGTGCTCTTGACAGAGCTCATCAACGAATATTACATTTCCCCCCGACCCTTCGATGAGGTACAAGGTGGAAGAGAAGAAGAAGAAGGCTTGATAGTAAAGCATCTATCAACTGCATCACCACGGCTCTCTTTTAATATTTTGTGCTATAGGATTCGTTGCATAGACCCACCAAGTTGCGCTGCTACTTCCTTTCTTTATTGCTTAGCCCTAACTGAAGCGCCATTTTTGTTCCAAGATTTTGGTTAGTTTTTCGGGCATGTCGTCCATATAATTGAGTCCTAAGGCTAAATTAGTAAACAAGTAGTCTTTTCTTCTTCTTTCGTTCGCCTGAAATAAGTTGTCTATATCAGCAATTTTGTCTCTTGTGTAAATTTCACTGTCATGAATGTTAGTTCATTCAGTGGTCCATAGGGTTTACGTTCCACTGTTGTTCTTTCTAGCCAAAAGGTGTGCTTTAATGTGTCAAATTAGGTGCAGTCTTAGAGTACATACTTTGCTGTCTGGGGCACCTTTCCACATGTGTACATGGCTGATACGCCTATTTTGAATTTTGTGTACATGTGGTTACGTAATCGGTTTTACCCTGTTCTGAGGCGGAGGATAATGACTTGTTCTGATCTGTCCATAATAAAATAGTCGTCTTGTGCTGGGGCTAGTGGTTTCCTGATCGATTTAATGATTCTTTTTTTTTTTTTTATGTAACTGGTACATCCGGCTGCACTTTTGTGGCAAAAACAAGAAGTAAGTTTCCAGGCCATTATTTCTGCCAAGAATATGCAGGTGTGGAACAGGGAGCTATCCGAAATATTGACCGATGCATTGACGACGATGTACCTAATGACACAACGACGTGGTGAAATCTCTTTGGGATCATGTGCATTGAGCTGCAGAATTGACTGAGAGAGGGAAAAACATACCTGGCAAGACTGATTAGACAGGAAGTGACGAATGAATTTGGAGAATACTTGATGCGCAGACGCAAAGATCGGCGGATTTTCAATCAAGATATCCTAGCTCTATAAGCGTGGGAAATCTTAGCTAGTTTCTCAATAAGGGGTTAAAGGAATGTTCCAAATTAATTGAAAACTCATTCATTCATTTCTTCATTCATTCATTCATTGATGCCTTGGTTTTGTCTTTTTTATTTTTTTTATTTCGTGTTCACGACCTATAAACTGCGGGAATGTTTGGCCTTTAGTTGTGTTCCCGAACCTGAGAGTTGCGTGCACATCCGCTTTACAAATCCCTCTTATTTTTGTGCCCAATGTTGATTCGGTGCCACTCAGATTGAGGCACTCAGACTTCGAAGAAAGCGACAATTAGTAGACTCTCACGACATGCTTGTTGAAGTGAGTCTGTTCCATGTTTTCCCACAATGAGCCCCAGAACCCACATGGGGAAATTCCATGGTTCATTCCACACATTTCTATACACCAGTCGGCACTTGACTGATTATGCTGTTATTACCACCAATTATCATTCATCATCCTTTCTAGGATGACATTTTTCGTTACTTCAAGCGCCCCCCTGGGTCTTGCCGGGGGCCGGAATATAGCCAGGCCATAAATATGGCCTAATGGATGAACGCGGTTTCTGGGACCTCTCCCCGGTGATCCTCATCCACATGGTGACACATTGTGTTATCGGGTGTTTATCGCTTGTGTGATGTCCTGGTGGGGTAGAAAGTCAGTCAGTATTACCACCAACGCAGGCTTTACTCCTCAAAACTACCTTTTAGTCTCAGTCGACAGGGAATCCAAGTTCAGCTTTAACAACCTTCGCATATGGGATTTGAAAAGCTGACAGGCATGTGTGTTAACTAATGCGCCAGTACGGCTCCCTCTAGTATTTCGCGATCATATCAAATCTAATAATGGTGCTCCCGCTGCATCAACAGCCACCGGCAAATTTTGTTATAACTAATAATGTAGCAGACGCTTTTAGACCACAAGAAGTAATATTTGTTCGAAATGAAGCCATTTGTGAAAGAGCCAAACAGTGATGTTTGTTGAATGACACGCATTGATGACACAACCATCCGTCTAGACATGTGTTTGATATGTCCCATGAATACTTGATTACCATGTTTAGTTGATGCCCGCTTTTGATGTATGCTTTTTTTGGTAATGCTTAATATACAGAAAACGCGAGTAAATATTGTATTATCTGGTGGTTATGTTACTTTGTCGGCGACTGTGGTTTAGGCGTTGCAAACCAGGGTGCCGGGGTGTTCAGTTCGATCCCAGCTGCGGGCTTTTGGTTTCGACAGTAGGATTGAGAAGCGGACCGTCTAGAAAACAATGGCAAACTAACTGACGTAAAATGTGCCTGGAAAAACCACAACAGCACCAAAAAAAAAAAAATGCTGAGGTTGGTTCTGCAACGTTCTGTAAAGGACACGCAACTAACTATTCAATATTATTTTGTTAAATTCTTTCCCAATTTCAAGAAGATAGTGTTTTGTGCGGCTCTATTGAGGCCTGACGATCACATACTATGGTGAGTGTGGCTAGCTAGACCAGTCGCATTTGGATTAATCTTATACAATAAGTGCATGGCATATCAGGACTAATGTTGATGCCTTGTATAGACATGTTTTTAAGGGGACGCTAAGCTCTTAACTTGTCTGCAATAATTTTCTCATCTGTCCATATCCCTGTTTATTTTTTTTTTTCTTTTCACTGATATCAGGCCGTAGCCCAGTGTCGTAGTTGTCTGTATTTGTCTTGTTCTTCTCGGCTGGCTTTGTTGGTAGATTGTTTCATCTTTTTTGTGTGTGCCTTCATCTTCACATGACCTTCTTCCCAGATGTTCTGCTGTAAAAATCGCATATGTAATTTGGTCTGGCTGCATTAGATGGCCAATCCATTTCGTTCTCTGTCTATCTATATAATCCAGACATGGTCTTATTCCAACTTTCTGTCTAATATTGGTATTCGTAACTTTGACCCTTCTTGTGTTGTTTGTGACTTCACGGAGATAGCGTATTTCTCATTTAGTTTTTCTCTGCTCTCGTGCCCTATTCATTGTACATATTTGGCACTGACAGCACAAAGTAGTGATACATATGCTATTCATCATTTGCTTTTCGCTGGAAGGAAGACACTGCGTGTCTAAGTAGTGGGGCTAACTAGTAAGTGATAGTATATACCTTCTGTACTCTGGCATCTATCCCGTTATCGAGTCTGCCCTCTTCTGTAAATATGCTTCCTAAATATTTATGTTTTTGAACTTCTTTTATTTTAGTACCGTTAACACGAATGTTCGTTTTATTATGTATTCTGCCTATTCTCATTACCTCTGTTTATTCTCATATCCTATTTTGTGCAGGTTTGACTAAGTAGTCAATATTATGTTGTAAACTTTTTCTTGGTGGTGCAATAGACAGTGAAGTTGGCCCATATTCCCTTCCTAAACACCCTACACCTTCTTTGTCATTCAGTACGATCCAGTAACCTGTTCCCATATGTCCGCCTCAATAACTGTATCACTCGTGTCCCGTTTGCTCACATCTTTAAATTGTAGGACAGGCCGACGCCGGCATCTTCTGAAAATCTGTTCTTCAGCATTGAGGATGTCTTTAGGGAATATACCAACCCTCATCCTCTGAGTGTATCCTAGTCATCTGAGCCTTCAAAACTGAGCAATGAGAATACTTCTGAGATAGTTGCTGTTGCCAGTCACTCATTGCTTACAATCGTATCTTGCCACCTAATGCCTATTATTTTTTGTAGAAACATATTGAAAAATAGTATTAAGAGATGTCATCTGCTGCAGTACTGCCGTCAGATACGTGAAATGTCATCTGCTGCAGTACTCCCGTCAAATACGTGAAATGTCATCTGCTGCAGTACTCCAGTCAGATACGTGAAATGTCATCTGCTGCAGTATTCCAGTCAGATATGTGAAATGTCATCTGCTGCAGTACTGCCGTCAGATACGTGAAATGTCATCTGCTGCAGTACTACCGTCAAATACGTGAAATGTCATCTGCTGCAGTATTCCCGTCAGATACGTGAAATGTCATCTACTGCAGTATTCCAGTCAGATATGTGAAATGTCATCTGCTGCAGTACTCCAGTCAGATATGTGAAATGTCATCTGCTGCAGTACTCCAGTCAGATATGTGAAATGTCATCTGCTGCAGTACTCCATTCAGATATGTGAAATGTTATCTGCTGTAGTACTCCATTCACATATGTGAGGTGTCATCTGCTGTAGGACTCCAGTCAGTTATGTGAGGTGTCGTGTGCTTCAGCACTTCAGTCAGATATGTGAAATGTCATCTGCTTCAGTACTTCAGTCAGATATGTGAGATGTCATCTGCTTCAGTACTCCAGTCACTTCCGTGAGATGTCATCTGCTTCAGTACTTCAGTCACATACGTGAGATGCCATTTGCTTCAGTACTTCAGTCACAAACGTGAGATGCCATCTGCTTCAGCACTCCAGTCACATATGTGAGATGTCATATGCTTCAGTACTCAGTCAGATATATGAGATGACATCTGCTTCAGCTTTCCAGTCAGTATGGGATGGCGTCTATTTCAGTAATGAGAGATACTGCCTACTTCAGTACTCAGTTCAGTTATAGGAGATGCCATCTATCTCAGAATTCCAATTAGCAAGTAATGGCCTATACTTCAGTAGTTCAGTACGTAATAGTAAGTTATGTCGTCTACTTCATTACTTCAGTCATTAGTAAGTGATGGTGTCTACTTCAGAACTCCAATCAATAGTAGTAGGTGTTGGCGTGTACTTCAGTACTCCAGTATTTCAGTCAGTTGTAAGTGATGGCGTCTGCTCAAGTACTTAATCCACAGTAATTAACGGCATCTCCTCCACAACTAACATCAACAGGGAGAGAAAGCGTTAACGCCTACTGTACAATCCATCAGCTCGTTAAGAGATTCCTATGGGCTAAAAGTTTAAAATGTGGTGACAAATGTGAAGGGGACAGTGCTACAACTAGGAATGTGGGCGAAGTCATCAGGGTATCCTAGGGCAACAGTCTATGGGCAGTTCGGAGAAAGATGACCATGTTATTTACATCGAGGATCGCCGCGGACGTTGAACTTTAAAGTGTACAGAGTTAAAGGTCACGAAGCAGAGCTCATTAATTAGAACATTATTTCAGTCTGCGTATAGCTGAACAAGTAAACAAAGTCAATATACTGAGTTCCAGTGCTTGCATAATATGTTCGTTAGAATTCGAAATCTATGTCTAGAATGTCGTGTTCTATGGCTTAAGGGTTAGGACTGTGGTCTTCTAATTCCAGCTTAACTGTTTCGATTCATATACAGGTGATAAGGCAGGAGTGATTGTGTTCAAACCCACCAGGACATCTACCAAGCCGCAAACACCCGGGGACACAAAGTGCCACCATGCGGATGGGGATCACCCGTGGAGAGGTCCTAGAAAGTCTTTTCAACCGTTAGGTTATATCAGGGTCCGCGACTACAGCTGGGGCGGGGCCTTAAAATTTTGAACAATTGCCCCCCCCCCCCCCTACCCATATTGACACGATATTTGAAGCAGTGTTAGTATTTAAGGCAGGAGACCGTTTTGTGTTGATTGTAGTAACGGTGTGAGCATGTACCGTTTCGTGAGCAGTGGCAAACTACTGGACGAAAACTTTTCTAGTAGAAACAATAAAACCCAACTCCTGACTGGGTTCATGTGCAATAACTTGTAAAGTACAGTCGTCTCTCGGTATACGTCCTTTATCCGTTCCAGATACTCACACGTATACCAGACCTGACGTATAACAGACAGGACGTATACCAGACAAGACGTATACCAGACGGGACGTATACCAGACAGTACGTATACAACATAGGACGTATATCAGACAGGACGTATACCAGACAGTACTTTTATCAGACAGGACCTATATCAGACAGGGCCTATAACAGACAAGACGCATACCAGACAGGCGTATACCAGACGAGACTTATACCAAAGAGTACTCCCATAAGAAATTAAGGGAGAGCCATTAATCTGTTGAAATTTGCAAAACCCTGTTATTGTTGGCATAGTGTACATTGATGGAGCAGTATAAAATAATTAAACACTGCCTTAAAACAAATAGTCGAAAATATAAACACAGTTAGATAGAATAAATGTAGTGTGGCCTGACATTACCTTGCTGAAAGGAGTTGAGTGCCTACAAGGATGGTGCTGGGACGGGAAGAGGAGGTGTTATTGTTTCGAAGGAGAGTACCATAACAGTAAAAATTCAAGAATCGGACATTCTGCATTCGGGGGGGGGGGGGGAACTGGGAGTCGGGGGGGGGGGGGGGGGGACTGGGAGTCGTCGGGGGGGGGGGGGAGGGGAGATTTGCAAAAAAAAAAAAGGGTGGGGGCTTGCGGGCTGTATCTTGATTCATTCTGACTCTTACAACTTCTAGCATGCAAGTCGTGTTCCAAATATCATGTGCCAAACCAAATTGTCTGCGTCTCAACTGGACATGTACCGAATTTGACTAATGAGAGCGCTTCCTATACTGAGGTACTACTGTATATGCAACTATCATTTTGTTCTATTTCAGTTAAATCATATGTTGATAGAAACACTAATGAGGTTATCCTATTCAAGACGGATACAAATCTCACTGTGATTGGATAAATTAAACATAGACTAATGTCTGGACGTGTTATGAGAAGGAATGAAGAAATACACTTGGTGACAAGTGACAAACTTGACGACAAGAGAACAGACGGTGGGCAGGGACAAATACCTGGCTTGTCCACGTGGCTAAGGCAAGACAAGAACACAGACCTGGGCCCTGACTGTGGCGATCGTGTGAGATTCAGAATAATTGTCGCCTACACCTATCGGAAATGCACATGATTTATTGACCTGTCAGAAGACTGGTAAATAATGAGCTGTTGTAGAGCTGTGGAAAGTGCACTTTCTGCTTCCTTAATGAGAGAAAACAACAAAGAAATAAACAGACATTTCTGAACCCATCAGCCTCTCGGTTATGGCAGGATTAAGTAGGCTAACGGGACACAGGGATAGACAACCCCTTTCCCAATAACATGTTGATAATGTGCAGTATACAATGCTATGTATCATCATTATCATGTAGCATGTCCTTTGCAGAACGTCGCTCTCATCACAGTCTGCCTAAAAGAAACTCGGTCTCTCGCCAGTTCTCCCGCATCATGTACTTTCACACTCAAGGAGTCATTTATATCCTGTACCAATCTTCGTGTCGGTCGGCCCCTGCCCCTCTTTCCTGGTACCATGCCTTCTGCTATAATATTTTCCAATCCGTCGTGGCGCTTGATATGACCAAAATATTTCAGCTTCCGAGACAGGATGCTGTTTATTAGCCCATCTTCCTTGATGTTCAGATCTTTCAGGATGTCAATATTTCTCCTCTTCTTTGTTTGATATTCTGAGAATCTTCAGCTCAAAAGCCCCTATTCTTATTCTTAGGGACTGAGAGATGGTCCACGACTCACACCCGTATGTAGCCACAGGGAAAATATATGCTATGTATACTCAACATTATTGTATGGCGTAGAAATCTAGACAATAAACAAGCAACTAGAAAATCGATTTGAATCTCCAGAGATACGTACGTACAAAAGATTAGGTCACATTTTATAGAGGCTCTGTGTGTGAGTAAGTGTATGTGTGTGTATGTGAGTGAGGGTGTGTGTGTGAGTGTGTGTGAGTGAGTGTGTATATGAGTGTATGTGTGTGGGTGGGTGTGCGTGTGTGTGCGCGCGTGTGCGTGTGTGGAAGGGGGAGGGGGGCGGGGCAATTTCTGATTGTTTCTTTTGTGTCATCTCCACCGTCAGCATTTTGAATGGTACCACTGACATTTAGCTACCATGTCTTGTTGAGCTTGATGACATTCTCTTTCTGTATCCCAGATATCAGTATGGTCAGCCATATTTGAAGTGTTATACTCGCAATACCAGACGAAGTAGACCATGCTGTGAGTTGATGTGACTAATTCCTTTCCTAATCGGATTCGCGCCATACAAAAGTGAATTGTCTACACAAGAATGAACCAATCTCAGAACAGTGTCTAGTCGAAGCTGAGTTCAGTGCCGACTTTAATGGACATTGGACACACTTTTTTTTCAATGGAATCTCTCTCTCTCTCTCTCTCTCTCTCTCTCCTCTCTCTCTCTCTCTCTCTCTCTCTCTCTCTCTCTCTCTCTCTCTCTCTCTCTCTCTCTCTCTCTCTCTCTCCCTTGATCGCTCTGTCTTCTGCATATTTATCTGTCTTTTTTTTCTGTCTGTCGGCTGGTCGGTCTGTCGGTCGGTCTTTTTATCTTTCGATATATGTGTCTCTTATCTCTGGGTCTCTCTCTCTCTCTCTCTCTCTCCCCCCCCCCCCCACCCTAATAGTTATGGATGTGTGGATACAAAATGCAACGAGTCTAATTTATAGGCACAAAATGCAACAATTCTGAGCCTTTGACAACATTTAATGTGACAAAGAGACCACATATTGTATTTTACAAACGTGCTTGAACCTTACACAAATTTACATATTCCTGTGCATCTGAATATCTATATTTTAAAAAAGAAAATAAAAACGGTTAGAACTTTCTGCAATGATCAAAAATTATTGAAGACACCGCCATATTGAAAATTGATTTGTTCGCTGATTGAAGTTTATCCTCGCAGATACATGAGACACGGTGCACCCTAATTTTTTATAAGCGTCCAATTATTTTCTTCCCCGAGGAAAACTGTGTCGAAATCATCTGGCAGAATGATATGTTATTGTTATTATTTGTGGCTATAATCTATTTATTATGAGGGAGGGTTGTTATATTGCTGTTAAATTTGCATAGGTCGTTGCTAGTATATGTATGTGAACACTGGTAGGGGTTAGAGTGAACCGCCTAAAGGGTGTAGTGGCTAGACTCTTGCCTATGGAACTTGCCTTTGAAACAAATATTCATTTCTTTAATTACAAAATGATCAATGTCAATAAGTTTGTGGTGTTTTTTTTTTAAATTTATGTATGCATTACTTTATATTTCAATCCGGCCGACACGTGTTACAGTCGAAAGAAATCCGTCGCCTGGCTACAATCTTAGCAATTACTTACATTTGGACTAACGCTTACATACATGCATCATGATCAATATTCGTAGTTAATATTTTCCAGGAAGGTCTTCTATTTTATAATTTTTAATTTAAATTTTAAAATTAAATTTTTTAAAAAAAGAAGACCTTCCTGGAAAAAATTAACTACGATTATTAACTACTCGAAAGTAAGGGTAGATACATTAATTGTGAATCCAGCCAGATATTCGTACAATGTAAAAACATCTTAAACAACATCGTGCTACTGCTACAAATGTAATATCTTACGCTAAACCAAATGACTGACAACCCTAAAATATCATGGGCCATGAAAAGACAAGCAACAAAAAGACAAGAGATGAACTTGTGAAGTATTTGCAAACATGTCTAACAATGATGTGTTTCGTAATCGTTAACCACTTAAAAACCCTGGAGACATAAATTCTCCAGTTAGGGGATAAAAGAAGAAGAAGAAGATGAAAGTTGTACTCAGCCAGTGACTTATAATACATTCTCTTGCGTCGCAGTTTATGTTACTAAATGTCTTGCCGACTGGCCGGGGCGATGCTGATTTTCCACATCTTGCTATCTTTAACATTTATCATTAGTGTGCTGGACTTCTTAAATGCCATGAGAAAGCTTTCAAGAATGTTCTCACGCCTTTTCCTTTTTCTCTTACCATAGATGTCCAGTTGTCCCAGCACACTCCATTTTATCTTTTCTTCGAAAATGGCAAAAAATGACAGCCTGATATAAGTTATATTCGGAACTTAGCCTCTTTTCAAGGCCTAGATTATTCACTTTGCTGGGGCCATCCATGTAATTCACTATTACTTTTGTGTATACCCATGAAGGCCTGATTCTGGGTTCACTGAAGGAATCCTCACATCCTGCACATGACTGGAAATTTGACTAAAAAGCTTAACCAAATGGGGAAGCAGAAAAACATTTACAAAACAACACAAATAACATTTGTGTTTCGCTTTATTTATTGAAGCTTTTTAGTCAAATTTCCCTGGAATTCCTTGTATTAGCTTGTCATTAGCTAGTCATCCCCATATTGTTACCATTTTTAGATTTGCACATGACTGATTTAGAAATGGAACTGGGTATAAACTGTGAGATACCACGCAAAGAGGAAATTAGAAAAGCT
>CAJHNH020001659.1:102500-127500 GCA_905116865.2 Candidula unifasciata | reverse complement strand
CGATTCTCATTCCTTCATTTTGAATCATTTCAAGCTTTGTACAGGTGATGTAGATAGAGTTAATATTCCTAGGTCATAATCGATTACAGAAAGGACCAAATGGCTAAACAAAAAAGACCACCAATCTCTGTTCCATGTGTGTCGTCACCATCGTCTGCAGTGCCACCAGGCCACTTTTGCATGTGATCACAGTCTGCTCCACGTGATATATGTAGGACAGACTGTGATCAAAGGTCATACACATGTATTTCAACTCATCTCTTCTTTCAAAATTAATGCCCTTCATGAATATGTTTGGCAAGTCTTCCTTTCCAATGCTGTTTTTCAAAGAGCACCACAAAACACTAGCCTTCTCTGTTTTTACCGTTGACCCTGTTTGTTCACACCTCTCAGTTATCTCATGCAAAACACTTTGCAAGTCTCTGGTATTGTCGTGCCTGTTTGACCTGCTTCGATACATAACGACTTTTTTTGTCAAAGTTCGCCCTGATCCAGTTGGATGAATTTTTGTCAGACTTGCTGTATATATGTTGAACAAGACATGTGACAATGGTAACTAAAACTCAGAATCAAACATGTGTTAGTAGATGCCAAGAGAGCACTTTCTGGCATAATCTTCTTGCCAACCTTGTGCCAGGTCTAGAAAATGACAGAAACAGAGAAAAAAAAATTAAAAACAACGTAAATGAGACTCCTTCAAAGGGCTCATTCAATAAAAAGATGATAATAGATCAGAATTTATTAAATTATGTGGAAAACATATATAGTGGCAGCTCAGAATTTCATTAAAAAACAAGTGAAATGGTTTGGCCATATAACACGGATGCCAACACAAACAGTATACCCCAGCAATTATGTACAGACAAGGCAGGAGGTGAAGAAGAGGCCGACTATCGAAGCGATGGACAAAGTCCCTAGGAATCCCCATTCACGAACCACACAAACAGGTACTATCCTATAAGTTATACTTCACATCGATAACGCAAGGTAACCGAGAATCGAAATGAGACGAGAGGGCCAGATAAGATAAGATCTGGTAACTTAGATCGTCGTTTACCTTCTGCTCCACTGCCTTAGAATTTTCGGTCTGTTATATTTTTTATGTAAACGCGATTTTTTTATTTTTTTTTAATATGCAGGAATATTTTACTTTTCCCTTTCTTCCTCCCCCACCTCTCTCTCACAGACACACACACAGACACACACACACACAGTTTCTCTCTCTCTTTCTCCCTCTTTTTTTGTACTGTCTATACATCATAATTAGTGATGGCGATAATTAATGTATACGGCGACCACTGGACATCTCCAGGGATTGATAGAATAACTACCAGAAACATTTGGTGTCTGAATGGACAAAATGTCAAACAGTGTTGGAAGCCCAGATAAACATAGCACTAGTAGTATTGTGTGTGCGTGTGTGCGTGCGTGTGAATGACTAGACAAACGTTTTGTATCACAAAAATTTGATTGAGTAAATGAACACAGGTGCAGGACATTGTTGGCGGGCTAAACTGACACAATGCTATGAGTTTGTTTTTGTTTTTTGTCTCGCTTTATCTCTTCTGAATTCTTCCTTATTTTCTCCATGCTCTGTACATTGTCCGAGTAGTTGTGGTACAGGTCTAGCTGACTCTAGCCCAATTCACCCCCCACCCTCCTTTTTTTTTGGGTACACTTCCATCCCAACACCCCCCTACACACACACACACACACACACACACACACACACACACACACACACACACGCTATCTCCCCCCCCCTTTTTTTTTGGTACTATTTTATCCCAACACCCCCCCCCCTTTTTTTTTTTTTAGGTATTTGCCTAATTCTAGATCTAAAGATTCAGAGGAGTGGAATATAAAAGGGACTCAACGCCAAAATTAACTACAACGTTACCATAGGTTTTGAAGAAAAAAATTATTGACTCACTACCAGGTTTTAAAAAAATTGCGGTTCGCAACGGTTCGCAACGGTTCACAACGGTCCTAACCGGTCCGCAACGATCCGCAGCGCTGAGACCTGTTTATGGATTTTTTTGTCTAATGCTACTGTTATGGACACTTCGTGGGGAAAAAAAAAGCATTGATCAGAACAGAGCGTTGCAAACAAGCCTGAAGACTGCTGGCTGTTGTGCAGTTTAACTAGGTAGTTTCACAAGGCATTCATCTCTCTGGTTGGCCTTCTCTATTACCAAGTGTTTGTAGGTCTGTCTGGACGTTATCTCTCCATCGTCTTCTTAGTCTGGCTCGTGGTCTGCGACTATTCACCTCCCTAGTGCTTAGATTTTACCACTCTGTTATCGGACTTTCTCTCAATATGTCCCAGCGATTTCAGTCTATTAGATATCATAATGCCAGTGATAACTGGCGATTTAAACTGATTATGAATTTCGTTATTGCTTCTCACTCTCCATTTCCCCGCTGTTTGAATCTTTAATGGGTCCAAAGATTAGTAGCTAGACTGTGCTCTCGAAAACCTTTACCTCTATAGTTGTGCTGAGAATGCCAGAGCCAAATAAAACGACTGGTCTTATCGTTTTATATATTGTGATCTTAGTGTTGCGAGATAGAGACCTGCGTATGTCAGAATATGGGAATGTGTTCACAATTCCAAAACAGTCTGCGCCGAAATGGTAATTTGAATTATGTTTAGCCCTAGATGAAGCTGTGTCCCAGATCAAACAAAACATCTCTTCAATTGTTTGTGGCTTGTGGATTGTTTTCAGGAGTTACCCTGTGTTATCGTGGGCACCATGATGGATCTGGAGAACGCAAGACAAGTGGAGAAGTTTGATACCCTCAACTGGATCTACAGCAACGAATTTCCTGGCGGATTTGTCGAGGTCAGAACCCTGTGGTGGATCATTTGTCCAGTAGACTGGATTTGTCATAATGAATATCGTTGTCATTATCATTATTATTGTCATCATCGTTGCCGCTATCATAATCATTATTATGATAATTAAATTATCATGTTATATGTTTATGTGTCACACGGAGTTTATTTGTGGATTTCTTAATTCAGTCTCATTACAGATTCTTTGGTCATCACTGTATGCATAGTGTTTAAAACATCAGTAATGTATTCAGTGACGTGTAATATAATAATATAAATAAAGTATATGTTCTAACTGTCAGGAAAGAACTCAGAATTAGTAATCAACCTTATTCACACACCAGCTCACCACACACTCTGCTACCCTTCTCCATTCCTCAGAGTGTAACTCTCAAGAACAGGAGAAAATGTCTCCTTTCATTTATCTGTCTGTAAATTCGTGCAACAGATAGAAAACAAGGTTTATAGTGGAGATAGATAGACACTACCACACATATATCATCCTCTCTCCACCCTCACATCTGCACTCGCAGACATACAATGTATACAGTTAGTACCTATATAAATGTCAAGTCTCCACAGGCTGTCCACTACACACCCACTGAATCTGTGTCAAACACACTTTTGACTCAGAGCGTCTAGCTCTGACGTTACAGCAGTTAACTTAAAAGATGACCCAGTTTCCATATTTCTGCTAGGAGGCACAAAACTTAGTTTGTCTGGTCAGAGAATAATTACTTGTAGGGTTTAATATCTTTACAAATGGTGTGGGTTATGTAGAGCACAAACTATTTAGTCTGCACAGGGAAAGGTTTAATGTTCGGAGCCTGATCTCTGGACATCAAGAACGGCCCAACTCTGTGCGATCACACAGCTGAATCTTCCCTCTCTGCAGCAGTGGTCAACTTTATAAAGACATATATTATGGTACTCGTAAATTATAATCAACTTACCCAAGCTTATGAATTCTTTCAATATAGAACTGGTACTTTGAATGCGCTAATTTTCTACATAGACTGTATACACGTCTTGACACTTTAGAGATCAGGCGAGAGAATGCCGCTCAAACCTAAACTCGGCGTCTCTAGGAAAGAAGTCCCCTATATTCATGCCTAATGGGTAAACCGGCTTACAGGAATGTCTGAATTAAACACCAGAAATCTTCAACCTACAGTTGCAAGTTTGAAAATGAAGATTTATCAAAGCAACTAGAGGGTCTAAAAATGAATATATTACCAGATAAAGGTATATATCATTATAAGGGACTATATACCCCTCCGGATGGGTTTAAGTTTGAAATGTGACTGCCCGCTTAGGGAAGTCGGCATCACGACTCGTCCATCGTGTAGGGTTGGCTGTTCACTTTCATGACATTAACATATTATGTATGTTGGTCGAATACTAATGAGTAATATGGTCAGCCTTAGAGTCCAGGTCGATAAAAAATTCACTCTTCGATACGGATCTAAACCCTCCCCCTCCCCCCCCCCCCCCACGGATCTGCAGGTGAGCGTCAAACCACTGTGCCACCGATTCTAATTGCTAACGATATATTAGTGTTTCAGAAGTACAGAAGTATTGCAAACAAATTTCTTCAAAAAGAAGCTTTTTACCATTTTATGCTAACCGATGTATATTATAACCTGTGGTTTGTAAAATGCAACATGATGCCAGACATGTAACACCAGAAAATGGGAGATTGGGTGGGGGGGAGGGGGTTGAGGGCGTACCCTGGGATTGTGGATGCTAAAGGCACTGACCAAACTGTTAAATGCGCTATACGAACTATTTTTGCGCTATTAATGACAGACATAGACAGCCCTAGAAAAACAAAAATGCAAAATAACCGTGAAATGTATAAGAAATGCCGTAAGAAATAAAAAAGAGAGAGTCATCAACGAAGAATCAAGAACGATGGTAGGCACAGTGCTGGTACATGATTTCGTAAAATTTTAAACATTCAGTGGTTTGGTCATCTGGTCAGAGTGGAATAAAATCAGCCATCAGCAGGAGCGTACCACGTGAGAACAAGGGGTTACAAGGTCAGACGCCGACAAAAAAAAAGTAGTAATCTTGGTAATCTTAGTTTGAGCTTCATAGCAAACGAGTCACCCCATAGTTGCTCCGCTCCTGTGCCAACGAAAAACACACAGAATGTTCGTCGCAGTCCCTTGTGGAAAGATTGACAGACTGCTGTATCAGCCTATGCACTGGCATACACACGCATTAAAAGCATACGGTAGTGATCATAAGTGCTAACACAAACAGTTTCACATTAGAAATGCAGTTCATCATCGACCGTAGCAGAAGTCGCCAACAGACAAAGAAAGATCTGGGTGGAAAGAGTAAAAGGACACACAGAGACGCTTATGACATTAACACAAGCCACGCAACTAAGACCAGAAACTACATGTGACTCTGTAATGCTGTACGGAATAAAGCTGTAGAACATAAGAAGCCATAAATAACATCATGAAATCTTGTGATCATTAACAAAAACTAAGCTTGCCTGCCTGCCCTGTAGTCTCAAGTCTACCTTCAGACAAATTTTAAAAATTAATTTGACTTAGTTAGTCTTTTAGATTAACCCTGTCTAAACATAATTTAAAAGTTAGTGCGCATCCTTTAGAGAGAAATGCTACTCCTGCAGTGGACTTAACATAGACGACTACCCTGGCACGACACAACGCTACTCACAAACAGAACATAGGGGAAAATAAGAATGTCACTGAAACAATAACCGCTTCTGCAAAAGCTGGTGGGAGAGGGGGGGGGGGCACAGGAGAAAGACAGTGAAAAATGCACACGCCAGACAAATGAATAGCAAGGACGAATAAGATAGACTGGCATATACCTGATTTAATTCGATTCAAGAACCGATATCACAGCACTTGGAGCATTCCCATAAGCGCTCCGTCCCCATCTTCAGTAGTCAACGAAGAGTTCCAGTAGCAGTCTGATTATATGTGCGTCTTGCCTTTCCTCTGAGCTTTGAGTATCGGCCAGCTCGTCTCGTCACTCCTTGCTGCATCACTCTCACTAGAATGTGATGACTAATTTGATGTTTAAAATTGTAAACATAAGGACGTAAGTACGTCTGACTTAGCATGTATCAGTATCCCACCACGTTGTGCAAAGTCAGTCGTACTGTCCGCCTGTTCATTTCCCAACACATCAGCATAACACAAAGACAAGATTCAGACAACGTTCTTCACCCTTGACCTTCGAAGGGAAGCATGCCACTCTGCACGAAGGATGCCGGCCCTCACATTCCTCAGCATGATTTTTGAGTCAGCTACAGTCACTGTGTGTGTGTGTGTGTGCGTGTCTGTGTGTGTATGTGCGTGTGTGTGTGTGTGTGTGTGTCCCCTCTCGCCAGCGAAAAGCTGCAGTGACCGCTTCCACCTCAATTGTTAAGCTAAATGTTGTGGTATCATATGCTAGGCTCTCCTGCACCAAAAGTCAGCCATTTGCTTTTGCTAAGAACCCCCAGATATCTCTTTTGCCTTTTGACATTTAACCATCTGTAAAAATAATCACATCACCCGAGCGAGAATTATCCTGAATTAACTACTGAATTTCTACCTCAATAGCACCAGCTGGTCATTCTCTGCACTCCCGGTTCAGTGTGATTATGACTCTATAAGTCTGACCATTCGCTAGCACTCTGACCATCTCCTTTCCTCACCTAGTGTTCTCCAGGATGCAAACCTGTCTGATCGTGTCCTCCGCTTGAGCCATCCATGAATAAGATACATAATAAAAATATAATAAAAGCCAGATAAGCGAAGAAAGAAAGCAAGTTCGTAATAGAAGTCAACAGTAATAACGATAAAAGTGGGGGTGGCAGCGAGAGGAGTTGCATGGGACAGAGAGAAAAGTAACAATAAAAAAAAAAAAAAAGTAAAGATCCCTTTTCACGACAGAGTGCTGAAAGCAACAATAGAGATGGAAAAATTCAGGTAGACAGAAGAAACACGAACTAGGAAGGAAAAAAAAAAGAAGTAAATTATAAACCAGATAATGTAAAGGAAATTAGAATTGTGGAAGCTGGAAACTACAGGCAAGCTGTAATGAAATCATTCCATTCGAGCCGCTGGCACTAAGACAAGACATCTCGGTGTCCAGATTCGGGGATGCTTTTCCAGTCTGAAGCTTCTCGAATAGCTACTACGGTTTTTTCTTCTTCTTGTAGTTTAGGTGCGCAGAGCTGGAAATCATTCCCCTTTGTAACTCTCTCTTTCGTGGGCTGTCAATCATTTTCTAAAGATGTTATATGATGATGCTCAATGCCTAACAGTCTTGCGTGTGTGTGTATGAGTGTGTGTGTGTGTCGCCCCCCCCCCCCCTCCTCTCTTCCTGTCAAATATTCCTAATATCATAGTATTCTCTAGTTCTCCCCTTCCTACGACATGTCCAAAGAATGAGGATGTGTTTGGTTATAGTTCTGCTAATCATCCTCTGCATAGCAGCTGCCATACAGCAACCCCATACCCTCCATATTCTTTCCGAGTTAACTTCTTTAATATGTTTTACTTACGCATTTTATCTGTCTATGACAGAGGTCTCCAGCCTGGAGGACTCGGGGCTGAGCCGGGAGGACATTTCAAATGGGGCATCAAGCAGTTTTGAAACTGTGTTCGTTGGTATTTGCAGTTATCGGAATTTATAGCCTTAACTCTCATGAAAACAAAACAGCATTGCCAGCTTCATGGGCAGAGAAATATTTTTTGTGCCATGTCAAGAATTTTTGAGCTGCGTGGTCTCGAGGCATGGTGTCCGCCTCGAGTGTCCGGGTTCAGTCCCCTGTAAGGGATGGGTTTTGTTTTCACGTGGACTAGGACTTCTAGACATTCTGGTCTCTGAGTAGTGAGATGAGACTCCCGTGTGTATTTTTGCTCACGTAAAAAAAAAAAAAAAATTCACTAGGCAGTTGCAAATTGAAAAGAGTAGCCTAACTTTAGAGTAAGCGAGAGTAGCCAAATTTGGAGTTAAAAATCGGCTATCCTCCGACTAACGGTCGGCAAAGATGGCGGCCGCAAAAAAGAGTCGCGTGTCAATTGCGCACTAACGGTCACGAGCACACTGCGACTGCTGCTCGTGGGTCCTAGCCATCTAGTTTAGCCCAATTCCACGCCGCGTGAGCGGCACGGGGGACACGTGGCGATAGTCGCCGGAGAACCGCAAATTAAGTCACGCGTCTCTGGCTCGAAAAGATATTTTGCGGCCGCTATCTTTGCCGACCGTTAGTCGGAGGATAGCCTAAAAATCTATCCGAAGTATTTAAGGATCCTCGATGATGCTACAGAGCCTGTGCACTGTGTTGAGCGTTTTCGGACTCAGACTTTAAATACAAGAAGAACGGAGAGCTGGGTTACTACCCGTGTGCCATGATGTTGAGCCGCTGTTCAAACCTCAAATTTTAAGGTCAAGATTTCAGATATCATCAAAACAAAACAGTAGCAACCATCACACTGATGTTTGGACATTTGATTTATATGAAGATTTTTTCCAAGTTCTTGTTAACAGTCCTGGTGATTTTTTTTTTTTTTGGGGGGGCGGGGGGTGGGGGGGAAGGGGTTTGGGAGGTCACTCACTTTATTTACACATATTTTCTTATGCTGAAAGAGAGAGGGAAGACGGTGGTTTTATAATCAGTGGATGGAGGGACGCCACTTAAAAAAGGTTGGAAACCGTTGGTCTCTTTTCTGTTTAAGATTGGGAGGGGGGGGGGGGGTCTACAATCTAAAAAAAACGCATTTATTAGCGATTACACTTTAAAAAAATAAAATAAAATAAATACATGTTAACTCAAATTCCTAGGGACTGAAAAATCAAGAGCTTTTGGTAAATAATGTTCACACACACAAAAGACACACACACAACACAACATACACTTACACACCACGCATAGTATAACATACACACAAACACTACACACACAGACACTTACACTATACCTACAACAACCCAATCCCTATGGCAACATGTAGCTTACCTCCTGATCAGTTGTGTCGGTGTCACTAGGTTTCTGGGATTTCCTCCCTTTAGACTAGCATCCGAAAAGTTAATTTTTAACTCACCCAGTGTCAATATTTGTAGCAGTAGACTCAGAGAAGAAAGATATAAATAATAACAATAAAGACACCAGTACTCTAAACGGGGGGGGGGGGGGGGGAAGGAAAAGAAGACAGAGCTATTTTTAGACAATTCCCCCCCCCCCCCCCCCCCAAATCCCTCAAGACACGGCACAAGGTAACTGTTGACATTGTTTAGTGTTTCTTGTTCATACATCCCCCAACATTAGGAAACGCATCGTACTGTATACATTCCCTAACATTAGGAAGCACATCGTACTGCATACATCCCCCAACATTAAGAAGCGTATCGTACTGCCTACATCCCCCAGCATTAGGAAGCACATAGTACTGCATACATCCCCCAACATTAAGAAGCCTATCGTACTGCCTACATCCTCCAACATTAGGAAGCACATAGTACTGCATACATCCCCCAACATTAAGAAGCATATTGTACTGCATACATCCCCCAACATTAGGAAGCACACCGTACTGCATATATTCCCTAACATTAGGAAGTACATAGTACTGCATACATCCCCCAACATTAGGAAGTACATAGTACTGCATACATCCCCCAACATTAATAAGCACATTCTACGGCATACATCGCCCAACATTAGGAAGCACATCGTACGGCATACATCCCCCAACATTAGGAAGCGTATCGTACTGCATACATCCCCCAACATTTAAAAAGCACATTGTACGGCATACATCCCCCAACATTAGGAAGCATATCGTACTGCATACATCCCCCAACATTAGGAAGCACATCGTACTGCAAACATCCCCCAACATTAGGAAGCACATAGTACTGCATACATCCCCCCCCCCCCCACATTAGGAAGCACATTGCAAACATCCAACAACATTAGGAAACACATTGTACGGCATACACCCCCCAACATTAAGAAGCACATTGTACGGCATACATCCCCCAACATTAGAAAGCACATTGTACGGCATACATCCCCCAACATTAAGAAGCACATTGTACGGCATACACCCCCCAACATTAGAAAGCACATCGTACTGCAAACATCCCCCAACATTAGGAAGCAAATTGTACGGCATACATCCCCCAACATTAGAAAGCACATTGTACGGCATACATCCCCCAACATTAGAAAGCACATTGTACGGCATACATCCCCCAACATTAAGAAGCACATTGTACGGCATACATCCCCCAACATTAAGAAGCACATCGTACTGCAAACATCCCCCAACATTAGGAAGCACATTGTACGGCATACATCCCCCAACATTAGAAAGCACATTGTACGGCATACATCCCCCAACATTAGAAAGCACATTGTACGGCATACATCCCCCAACATTAAGAAGCACATTGTACGGCATACATCCCCCAACATTAAGAAGCACATCGTACTGCAAACATCCCCCAACATTAGGAAGCACATTGTACGGCATACATCGCATTTGTATGACGGTAAGAAAACTAATACTGATTCCGGGAGAAGAAAGAGACAGAGACGCGAGAGGGCCCACGCGGGGACCTCAGACTGAGACAGAGTAGAAGCAGATTATCATTTAGCTTCTGTTGATAAACTTGGTGGTGAGCTCGTTAAATAAGAACAAGAGGGCGCAGAATAGTGCTGGTGCTAAGAGTTAACGAAAATGCTTGGAATGAAGAGGAGGAGGAGAATGCAAAAAATAGGGTTAGGGGCGGATCGTAAGTGAAAGTCAAGAAAGAGAGGAAAAGGAGGAGGGCGTGAAGAAGAAGAAGAAGAAGAAGAAGAAGAAGAAGAAGAAGAAGAAGAAGAAGAAGAAGAAGAAGAAGAAGAAGAAGAAGAAGAAGAAGAAGAAGAAGAAGAAGAAGAAGAAGAAGAAGAAGAAGAAGAAGAAGAAGAAGAAGAAGAAGAAGAAGAAGAAGAAGAAGAAGAAGAAGAAGAAGAAAAGGAAGAAGAAGAAGAAGAAGAAGAAGAAGAAGAAGAAGAAGAAGAAGAAGAAGAAGAAGAAGAAGAAGAAGAAGAAGAAGAAGAAGAAGAAGAAGAAGAAGAAGAAGAAGAAGAAGAAGAAGAAGAAGAAGAAGAAGAAGAAGAAGAAGAAGAAGAAGAAGAAGAAGAAGAAGAAGAAGAAGAAGAAGAAGAAGAAGAAGAAAAAGCAGAAGAAAAAGCAGAAGAAGAAGAATAGGGGAAGAAGATGATGATGAAAGAAAATAAGGAGGATTCGGGTGAAAAAAAAAGTAGAAGGAGAAACTGTGAAGTAGGAAATGGAAAAGAATACTAAGGAGGAGAAGGCAGAGTAGGGGGCAGACTAGTACAGCAGAAACTGACCGAATATTGACCTTATAGTGACCCGGAAAATTACTAGGCTACACAACAGTGTGTTGTACCCTACTATATACGAGATTGAACAGTCTGCCGATAATGCCTTAGTATGTTTGTCCTGACGGTCGTCTGCCTTTTTTTTTAGGTTTCTGCTAAAGAAGATGAAAATATTGAAGACATATTTCGTCATCTGCTCGACCAATCTCGGGGGGAAGGCCGAAACGTAGGGGCGCTGAGTCGTGTCTTATCCACTCGTAGACGAAGTGTCCATTCTCTGGAAGAAAGCGACCAGGAAAAGAGCGAAGAATGGGACCATGATGCCAAGAACTTCAACCGGTAAATATCAGATTTACGACTAGTCTGTTTAGTTTTATGTCTTGTTTCACGGACACCATTTCACTTCACTTCTGTCGCCATAAAACCTTTGCCTTCTCATCTAAAGAAATTAAAGTGTTAATGTTTGTTTGCTATTAATAGCTAATCTCCGAAGTTTCTTTGCCGATTGCTTTCAAATTTTGAAACAACGTTGCATTCATATACGCGAGTGTTTTTATATGAGAGAGTCGCACAAAGCACGAACTACATTGCACCAGCGATGATCATTTCGGTATCTTGGTTTTCTTTTCCGATTGTCCGATATTTTTTTTTTTTTTTTGTCGCGTTCCCGGCGCGAATTTTTAATTCCCCTGGTAGGGAACTTTGAAAGTTGACCTCAAAAATCTGCATAAAGCTACAAGAGATAATAAATTATTTCGTTATTGGGACGAGGGTTGTTGAATTAATATGTGGACATTTAAAGATTAGTAATTAGTAAAAAATGCAATCACTGCATTCCAGACATTGTTTGGATTTGACCTGTATCTTTTACTATTTCGCAAGTATACTGTGGTGTTTTTTTCCCCCATTATTTTGCATTTCGTTGTTGTTGTTGTTGTTTTTTTTTTTTTTTTTGCAAATGGCAGTGAAATTGAGCTGTGTTGATTTATCTGTGTTTGAATTATTCTGCATAGTGCTATATGCGATAATTAATTATTGTGTTATGGGGACGAAGATTTGTTGAATAAATGCATAGAATTTTAAAGACCTAATATATATTCCATATCAGGACTGTGTTTGTGCTGCTGGAATCACCTTATGAAAAGTATATGTTCAGCTGGGACTGCTGGGACGCCGATAAAATTCACTCGAAGTCTGACGAGGTTCCCTGCTCAGAGAGCCAAAATAGTTTTCATTCCGGTAGACAGGATTTAGTTCTTTTCCAAGAAGACCGAGAAGATTTGTATACGAAGACAATAGGTAGAGTCCCAGAATAGATCTAGGCTGAACAAAATCGCCTCATATTTGTTTCCGGGTTATTCTGGTGTAAAGGGCAATAAACGAGCTAACTGACTTGCATGTGGTGCTCACGTGGGAAACGGACGAGCAATGGACGGGGGTGATATACTGAATGTCCTTAAAGAGGCGGCTCGATTAGAGAAATCAAGAAATGATTTTCAATCTGCAACACTGACGAGACTACACGAACATAACATCAAAAGGGGTTAAGCCAGCGACTCAAAGAAGAATAGTAAACTAACAAAGAACTGGTGTCATAAGCCACTACACGCTGAGGGAGATACTGAAGAGAAGATCTGAGCCCTTATGGACTGGATGATTCGATGTGCGATGATGATAATCGGTCGACTAACTAACTAGTTCTTCCTACTTTAAAGACTGTGTTATGGCTCTTGTCGTTTTTTTTTTTTTTTTTTTTTTGACGGCATTACTTTTAAAATAAATATTGTTTAACACCTGCATAATTTATACCAGATATAAAGATCTGAAATTTTAAATCTGTACTGCTTTATAATCCGGCGTCTGTGGCTTAGGCGTTGCAAACGCGCTTCGTAATGCTAGGGTTGGTTCTGCAACGTCCTGTAACTGCTTTATAGAACTGAAACATGGAGAAATAATAACTAATAAACTATAAATATTCAGTAAAAGTAACTGTAAAATAGCAGCAGTTAAATAGTATGATGGAATGTCTAATAAACAACCTTGGGGTGGAATATTTAATCAAATTCTAATGAATAAAGAAGTGGGGGAAATTCCCTGGTTTTAGAAAAGACGAACATTGAATACAATCTAATAAAATTATTTCTTCGCACTGAAACGGACAGGGTCATGGAAATACACACCACCACCACCACCCCCCCCCTACCACACCCCACCCCACCTGACCTCACCCCCACCCCACCTCACCCCAAAACAAAAACACAATTCATAAAGAAAGGAACCACAGAGTGAAGTTTAACAGGTGTAGAGGACATAGGTGTGAGCTGCAAGCGGTAGCAAATGACTCGGTGGAAGGTGGTTGCAACCTACAGCTCTATCAAAAAGTAACAATTAAAGCAATAAAATATTGAAGTCACTATATTAAGTATTCACGGTAGCCGATACAGCCTGAGAACCGAACCGTTTCTGTAAATGATTCCCTACATTACTGGTTTTATTTCATCACTGCGTCTACACTGCAAGTATTTTCTGCCTACCATCACAAGTTTATTATCTGCCTGCCTGTCGTTCTTCTATAACTGTTTTTATCTGACTTATGTCTCTTTACTGTAACTGTATTTATCTGATTTATGTCTCTTTACTGTAACTGTTTTTATCTGACTTATGTCTCTTTACTGTAACTGTTTTTATCTGATTTATGTCTCTTTACTGTAACTGTTTTTATCTGATTTATGTCTCTTTACTGTAACTGTTTTTATCTGACTTATGTCTCTTTACTGTAACTGTTTTTATCTGACTTATGTCTCTTTACTGTAACTGGTCTTTTTTTTCGCTTCTCTCTCTTTATTGTAACTGTTTTTAATCTGACTTATCTCTCTTTACTGTAACTGTTTTTATCTGACATATGTCTCTTTACTGTAACTGTTTTTATCTGACTTATGTCTCTGTACTGTAACTGTTTTTATCTGACTTATGTCTCTTTACTGTAACTGTTTTCATCTGACTTATGTCTCTTTACTGTAACTGGTTTTTTTTTCGCTTCTCTGTCTTTATTGTAACTGCTTTTAATCTGACTTATCTCTCTTTACTGTGACTGCTTTTGTCTGATTTATGGCTCTTTACTGTGCTTTTTATTTGACTGTGGAAGCCGCATTGATGTAGAGGCTAGGCGCTCGCCTGTGGATCAGGTCTTGACGAAGCCGGACGGTTTTTTAATGACTTTGGTTCTAGATGGACCCAGCCTCAAACTGGTACCAGGTACAGTCCAGAGAGTAAAGGCTGCCGGTGTGATATTGACCACATCAACCATCGAGTGCCAACTATTCTATAAAACATAGGTCCAGCCCTATATGCCCAAAATTCATAAAGACGTGGAAAGGGTTGCTTTACTTACTATTTGACATCTGTCCCTTTACTATAAAAACTGTATTTAATGTCTGCCTCTTTACTAAAACTGATTTAATTTTGCGCCTTCTCCATACTTGTAACTGATTTTATTTGACGCCTATTTAATCAAACTGATTTTTGACGCTCATCTCTTACTAGAACTGATTTTCTTTGACGCCTTCTCTATACTGTAACTGATTTTATTTGACGCCTCTTTAATCAAACTGATTTGTGACGCCCATCTCTTACTAGAACTGATTTTCTTTGACGCCTTCTCTATACTGTAACTGATTTTATTTGACGCCTCTTTAATCAAACTGATTTTTGACGCCCATCTCTTACTAGAACTGATTTTCTATGACGCCTTCTGCATAGACCACATCTTTACTCTTAGAATAATTGTTGAAGATTCTACAGAATTCCAGTCGAAATTATTGATCAACTTTGTCGACTTTCAAAAAGCCTTCGACAGTATCCATCGTCCAACACTCTGGAAATTGCTTAACATCTATGGTTTCCCCATCAAATATATCAACATCATAAAATCTTTTTATAATGAAACACGATGCTGTGTAAGAACTGATTCCGGCAATTCTGACTGGTTCCCGGTGGAAACAGGAGTGAAGCAAGGCTGTGTCCTATCGCCGATGCTTTTTGGGTATAGCAATCGACTGGGTCATGCGCAAGTGCATAAATAACGCAAATTTAGGCATTACATGGGTTGACAAAATTCTGGAAGACCTAGACTTCGCTGACGACATAGCACTCCTGAGTTCAGAACACACAGACGCCCAAGAAAAAATCAATCGACTCCAGAATTTCTCAGAACAAATTGGACTCCAAATTAACACCGCAAAAACAAAAATTCTAGACCTTACCAACAGTTCAGTTGATATCACGCTGAACAACAACAGCCTTGAAAAAGTCAACAGTTTCACTTATCTAGGGAGCAAGATGTCATCTACAGGAGATACCGCACCAGAAATATCATTTAGAATAGCACTGGCATCTAGTGCCTTCAATAAACTGTCTAACATCTGGAAATCAAAGACACTTAGCAAACACACAAAACTCAAGATCTTCAATTCTTGTGTGATTCCAGTACTAACCTATGGATGCGAGAGTTGGAAATCAACGAAAACTCTAGACACAAAATTAGACAGTTTTGAAAATAAATGCCTTAGAAGAATACTAAATTTCAAATGGTCAGATTTCCGAACCAATACACAAATAAGGCAAGAATCCAGGCAAGAGTATGTGTCTAATTTTATACGAAAACGCCGCTGGAACTATGTCGGCCACGTCCTTAGAATGGATAAATCAAGACTTCCTTACCAAGCCCTCATTTGGACACCACAGGGGAAAAGATCTCGTGGAAGACCAAGGGAAACCCTACGTAGAACTATCATCAGGGAAGGCTCGCTCATGGGCCACTCAAACATCCAAGACCTACAACGGATTGCAACGGACCGCCGTGCATGGAGAGTCACGACCTCTGCCCTATGTGCCGCACTCGACACAAGAGGAAAGACTAACTAACTAACTTCTCTATACTGTAACTGCTTTTATTTGACGCCTCTTTGATCAAACTGATTTTCTTTGACGCTAATCTCTATACTATAACTGATTTTATTTAACGCCATCTCTTTATTTCAGCTGATTGTATCTGATGCCTCTTTAATCCAACTGATTTTATTTGACGCCAGTCTCTAAACTATAACTTTATTTATTTGGCGCCTTTTCTTTACTATAGCTGATTTCAATTGATGCCTTTTTAATCAAATTCATTTTATTTAACATTAATCTCTTTATTATAACAGATTTTATTTCACGCTAAAGTCTATACTGCTTCTGATTTTATTTCACGCTTATCTGTATTCTATAACTGATTTTGTTTGGCGCTATAGTCTATGCTATAACTGACGCCTCTTTAATCAAACGGATTTTTTTTATCGCTATTCTCTATACTATAACTGATTTTATTTGACCCCTCCTTAGTCAAACTGATTTTATTTGACTCTAATGTCAATACTACAACTGATTTTTATTTGACGTTATTTCAATACCACAATTGATTTTATTTTACTCTAATCTCAGTACTTTAACTGATTTTGACGCAATTCTCTATAGTATGATTTTATTTGACGCTATGGAATCAAACTGATTCTATTTGACAATAATCTAAGTACTAAAATTATTTTTTTGTCTATGCTTTACTCAATACTACAACTGATTTTATTTGATGCTATTCTCTATTCCAAAACTGATTTTATTTGAGCCTTCTTTAATCAAACAGATTTATTTTTGACGCTAAACTCGATATTCCAACTACTTTTGTTGTTGTTGTTGGCGCCTATCTCGGTACTACATTTGATTTTTTCTTTCTTTTTGATGCTAATCTCTATACTATAACTGATTTTATTTGACGTTAATCTCAATACTATAACTGATTTTATTTGACGCTAATCTCAATACTACAATGGATTTTATTTGCTTCTGTACCTCTAGAAGCCGGAGTCTGGTCAGAAGGGGGTCCAGACCTAAAGTGAAACGAACCCAGCGCAGAGGGAAAAATGACTGCCGAGCTTCGTGACAGCTGCGACTTCAAACATGGCCCCCAGGACATACATGCGAAACTTGCCTCCATTGTTACTGACATTGTGGTATATTTTAAGCCTGTCCAGATTAAGATTATGTATAACTGTGGCAACAGACATATACTTCGATTGTGTCTCAATGCCAAATTTATAAATGTTTAATTGTCTGTGACATCGACATCGTCAACACCATCATCAACACCATCATCATCATCATCATCTTCTTCGTCATCATCATCTTCATCATCATCATAATGATCATCACTATCATCGTTATTAAGAACGTCATTATTTCTCCACCATCTTAATGTGATTATATTCGATAATACGACGACGACTTCTACTTCAGACTACCGTATACACTGATTCAATAGTTTTTATTTCTCTCTTTCTTTCTCCTGTCTTGTGTAGCCTACACCCTGTGCCTTAGTGCAGCAGGGGAGTTCGCCCAGTCCAGAAGTAGACTTAAAATAATACCAAGTGGGGCCTTTAGGAGTAGCATTAAGACCATTTCCCAAAACACAAATCCGCTTACATTCTTTCCTACATGTGTGGCGAACATTCGAGTAGAGATCTGACAAAAGTCCGAAAGCTGCTAGACTGCTCCAAGGATTGTTCTCCGACATTATAAAAGGGCACTTATAATTTCTGCATTTGCAGGTCATAGCATGCATAGGACTAGAAGTTACATCTTGTTGCTGTAGCTGTCACGTGTGGACTAGATATGACATGTGGCTGTTGTAGCTGTCACATGTGGACTAGATGTGACATGTGGCTGCTGTAGCTGTCACGTGTGGACTAGATATGACATCTTGTTGCTGTGGCTGTCACCGAATGACTAGATGTGACATCTGGCTGCTGTAGCTGTCACGTGTGGACTAGATATGACATGTGGCTGCTGTAGCTGTCACGTGTGGACTAGATGTGACATCTGGCTGCTGTAGCTGTCACGTGTGGACTAGATGTGAAATCTGGCTGCTGTAGCTGTCACGTGTGGGCTAGAAGTGATATCTGGCTGCTGTAGCTGTCACGTGTGGGCTAGGTGTGATATTGGGCTGCTGTAGCTGTCACGTGGGACTAGATGTAAACACCTTGCCCTTATAGCTGTCACATGTGGACTAGATATGACATCTTGTTGCTGTGGCTGTCACCGAATGACTAGATGTGACATCTGGCTGATGTAGCTGCCGCGTGTGCACTAGATGTGACATCTGGCTGCTGTAGCTGTCACGTGTGGACTAGATATGACATGTGGCTGCTGTAGCTGTCACGTGTGGACTAGATGTGACATCTGGCTGCTGTAGCTGTCACGTGTGGACTAGATGTGAAATCTGGCTGCTGTAGCTGTCACGTGTGGGCTAGAGGTGATATCTGGCTGCTGTAGCTGTCACGTGTGGGCTAGGTGTGATATTGGGCTGCTGTAGCTGTCACGTGGGACTAGATGTAAACACCTTGCCCTTATAGCTGTCACACGTGGACTAGATGTGACATCTTGCTTCTGTAGCTGTCACGTGTGGACTAGATGTGACATCTTGCTGCTGTAGCTGTCACGTGTGGCTAGATGTGACATCTGGCTGTTGTAGCTGTACCTTTTCCGACGATGTGCTGTTGGACCGATATTGAAATTCGTCCCATAGCGTATGGTCCAGTATTTATAAGACAACAACACCTTTAGTGTACCAGCCACCACAGTACAGCTACACACGAGTAGACGCTGCAACCTACATGACGTACTGAGTGGTCTGTATATTGTTCAAGATAGCCAGAGTTCAGCCACGGCTTTTATTTATTTCGTCCACCTGCCTATTCTAGTCTGTTTATAATTGGCCGACCCGCCATAAATATGTCCCATGATCATCTCTTTGTATTATTAAATAACTCACATGATAATGACATTTATTTTTGCTCGTGTCAGAGGTTTGTGAAGTTAATTTGACTTGCCTCATTAAGTAAAATTTTATAATATTTATTTATGTTTTTATAACTCAAACGTATGTCACTTTTGTAAATTTAAACTTTTTTTTTACATTGGTGTTGTATATGTTAATTTTGGTGTGTTGTTTTTAAAACGTAGATATCTTTACCGTCCTTAGGCAAATAGGCCGTAGAGTAGAATAAAACACAAGCTCAATCGTAAAGAATATTGGTGTTGTGGAGGTGTTTAGCGATAGTAATTAAAATTGTGTGTGTATGCTAAATATGAGGCATGAGCAATTTCTAGGTTAAAATTGCTTCTCACTTAACCAGTAGGCGGCGATTGGAGTGAAAGTGGTATATCAACTCTCATTACTAAGTATATACTACTCTTAGAAATGACTTTTTTTTAAACTATGATTAAGAAGCTAAGTCTGGGAGAACAGGAGAGGATACAAAGATACCACACACACACACACAAAAAAGAACGTTCAAGCAAAATACAACACGCCACAACGCCAAAATGGGAGAATTCAACAAGGAAGGAAGGTTCCGGGTATGTACATTTCCTATTTCCCCCCCCCCCCCCCACCCCCTCCTTTTTTTCTTTTTCAACTCTACCGGACTGTTACGTCCTTTTGTGTGTGATTAAATAATTACTTGAAATCAATTCGATTGTAATATATATTTTCAACATTTGTTATTTCAGCCAATCATATATAAATGTCAGGCTACCAGTTAAAGCTCCAACTTTTCGGTAAATATGTCACCTCATTAATTATTTTTTCCCCGCACAAACTGTCCATTATGAAAATTTGAAAAATCAGACACACAGTAGACTTGGCAAAGTCCAGCAGCTCGCACACTCATAATGCCGCCATCAGATTTTCCATCACGAACAGGCTGTTACTAGAATTACAGTTCATCGAGATGGGAGCAGCAGTTACGACAAAGCTACAGGTTCACACTCATTTCTGAATAACGCATACAGGCAGTTCTGTGTGTGTATAATAAGTTGCTAGTACAAGTTTGAATCTATGAAACTAAAATAATACTGTTGGATAGAATGAGTTAAAGTAGAGTGGTGCAATGTAACAACAACATGAATCATCAGGAGTTGATAAAGGTTTACCATATCAGTTTACGCTGGCAGCCATATTGTATGTTGTCTGTTACTGAATGAGTTAAATATACAAAAGGTGGCCATCACAGCGGAATGGTCATGTCCTGTTGTTCTCAGCTGTCCTCAGAATTTGTACGAGTTAAATGGAAACAAGGTCGGATCAGTGAAATTCTGTTAAAGGTGAATTTGTCCGTGATTGAAGAACATATTGACCATATCACCTATTCCGCGTAGATTGGTCTATAAACTACTAATCTAATCTCATGTGACCGAAACGTCAATTGAATGAAAAAGTGTCGTTTTCTTTTTCACACATCCAGTGAGTATGATGATGATGGTGTCAGTGCAGCTGAGTATGTCCACGCTCTTGCGTGTACAAGATGAATACTGCACAGACTTTTAAAACTCAGTTGCATACATCAGTCACACATGTTTCTTTCTAAAAAGAAAACACACACACACACAAAAAACATGCTACTACTTGTCTACTCGTATGTTTTCTTTAAAAAAAAATTGCATTTGAAATTTTGATTTTGAAGTGTGTAGGGATCAAACCTGTATATGATGTATGGCTTGTTGTGTGCGTTTTTGTATGCGCGCGCGTGCGTGTGCGTGCCTGCGTGTATTCCCTAATCTCCCTAGTGAGTTCTGTGAAAATCTCATCTTGCCTGATGTTTGTATGGTTTTACCTTATTTACAAATGTAATTTCCTGCCGTTTAATTGTGTGTCTTTCTCATAATCTAACATTTCGCATCTGTTCAGTGTTAGCTCTACTTGCTGTCTGATGGAAACTACTTTACAGATTTGCTGGATGTATGTGTACACATGATGGAGTGGCAGGGATGGGCAAGGGATCACCTGGGGCAACAAATTTGATCATATCACGTTGCTGTGGATGAATGAAAATTATTGCCAAAGACATACACTGATACTACATACATAGATTTGCGTGAATACATACATTTCAAAACACATACATATCCAGACATACACATAGTTACAGTGTTCGGATACAATGAATGTTGCAAAATCAACCTTTGATTTTAGAATAGCCCTCGTAAATGTAACGAAAAGGATGCATTAGTGGTAGGGAAAACCAATGATTTTGTAAATGTGGTCTTCTTTTATTTCTACGTCCCTGGGGGATCCAGTGTAAATTCATTACAGCTATATTGTTCTCAGGTTTTTTCCACGTGTGTCCTATCCAACGTCATCGTATGTTCTTTATCTCTTGGCCCACTGGAACTTGTTTAGTTCTCTCCAAAAGCTCTACATTAGTGATTCTATCATATCATTTGATTCCCTCTATTATGTGGAGGCACCAGTTAATGAATGTTTGTATTTTATCAGTAATTGCCTTAGTCGTTTTCCATGTTTCCGCCCCATACAACTACTGATTTGACATTAGAAATAAAGAATTTTAGTTAGTATTACTTAAATTTGTTTTTTTCTTTTTGAACATCCACAAATTCTCTAGTACAGTAAAAGCTCGTCTTGCCTTTTGTATTGTATTTTAATATTTATATCAGCGCCCCCTCCTCCCCCCCCCCCCCACCACCACCACATCTGTTTCTACATTACTGCCCAAATAGGTATACAACTCCACGTTTTGGAGTGGGATACCATTGAAAGAAACCACATTATTTTTTGATTTATTCTAATTGTCTCTGTCTTGACCTCACGGATTTTCAGTCATAGCTTTTGCTTTCTCGCATGAAGTATATTTAATTTATCTTGTATCTGATTCCGTGAATGGGACAGAAGAGCAATATCATCAGCCAAGTCCAGATCCTCAAGCTGTTTTGTAGGGGTCCACTGAATTCCATTCCTGATGTTAGCAGCTACTGTCTTCATAATCTAATCTATTGCCCGTAAAAATAGGACAGGCGACACAAGACATCTCTGTCGTCCACCTGTTATTATTTCAAATGCATCTGTTAGCTTTCCCTCATGAGGAACTCAACATTGTATGTCTTTATGTGTTGCCTTTGCTTAGTATATAATTTGCTGTGGAATTCCATAGTACCCCATTAATTTCCAGAGAGATTCCCTATCGATGCTGTCAAAAGCTTTTTCACAGTCTATTAATCCAATGTAAAGTGGTGAGTTAATTCAATACTTTGCTCTATTGTCAAACGTAATGTGGTTATTTGATCGTTACAGGACCGGGTTGCGGAAAACCTGCCTGTTCATCTGCCTGTCTTTCCAAAATTATTCTCATTAATATTTTCCCAGGAACTGACAGCAACATAATTGCTCTATAGTTCTCATACTTCTGTAGATCTCATTGATTTTTAGCAGCTTTATTAGATATACTTCTCACCAGTCTGCTAGTGTTTGTTCAGTGTTCTAGACTTGACTAATTTATCTATGAAGCAATTCTGTTGATGTATTAATGTTGGCATTAATAGCTTTTGCTGAGATACCATATGGACCTGCCACCTTTCCTACCTTCAGATAATTAACAGCTTTTCTAATTTATTCTTTAAATGGCATCAGCAGCAAATCCTGTTTAGCCAGACAATTTACATCATTAGCTTATACGTTTTATTTTTAGAAGTCTCTTGCTTATGTCTAAATAATGCTATCATTTTCCATGACTCACTGTTGAATAATAATATTCCTAACATGTTGCTTCTGTATGATCAAATTTTTGTCTTAAAACTAAGTTCTTGTGACTTCCATATATTGTTAAGCATGACAAATGCTTATTTTTCCCTGTTTACCTCGATTTTACAAGCTTTTACAGAACCTACACATGAAATAACTTGAATTTCTATTTATATAATTGCTTCAAGTTCTTCTATTGCTTCATCCTTTGATTATTGAATTTTCTATTTTCTAATTATTTCTCATTACTTTAACTTTGCTGATTTTTATCTTGAGTCCTATTTTAAAAGTCATTGTCTTTCAATCTCTTCCTGAGCATACACATAGCGGATTGACATAAAACCGGTGACATCTGCACAGTCTAAATCCGCTAAAGCTGAAGTAAGTGAAAATCTTATACTTCCGTTTCTATCTCTTATAACTTTCTTTATCAGTCAGTCGATGGCCACGTTGAAAAAATGATGATAGTATTTATCCCTGCCTTACCTCGATTTTGTAAGATTATCGCAGACTGCCTTGGACTAAAAGTAAGTAAATTATTTGGATTATTTTGTGTCACACTGACACAGAATCTTACCTGTGGAAAAGTGTGTTCAAAAACTACAAAGAACTACTTTTAAACCATCATATTCAGTGTGTTGCTGTTTTCATTTACTTGACGTAATGGGAAATACAGGCACCGGATTATTTTTTCTTTCTAAAATATGTTTGCTTTGGCCGAATTTTAATATCAAGAGCTTTGTCTATTCTCAAAAGAATAATCCGGCTTAAGATTTTTTTCTTCTTGTTGTTGACAGATGTTTGATCCCTTTTCAGTTATTAGTTTTCTAAATTTCTTTTCTTGGGTAGTTTTTATGATGGGAGACATTTCACCGGTCTTGATAAATTTCTGGCTTGTTCCATGTTTCTGGCAAATCTTGTACATCATTTTCTTGTTACTGTCTCTTCAAGTTTCAGCAGTTCAGGGCACATCCCATCACTCTGAGTTGCTTTATTTACCCTTTGTACTTTAATAACTCCTTGAACCTCTGTCTCTGGAAATGGCTCCAAGCTTATCTGAAGACACCCCCGCCCCCTTTCATTCAATGTTTTGGACCTCAGGTAGTCAGCAAGCACAGGTGAATCAGGACAGTTTATTAACTTTTAAAACGTGTTTATAAATTGGCCTAGCATTTGCACGTCACCAAAAGCCCTGTACAAGACTCCTGCGGTGTTGCTGGGATCAAAGGAGACAGGCTCAAATTCTGTTGCGACCGGCGACGATGCCGCCTACAAGCGACCTAATGGGTGAACCGGTCGCTAATAGGCATTTACTGCCAGATTCATATCTATATAGACCAACCGGCACTTGACGGCTGTTATGGTACACCGATTCCTCACTACCCAGGATATTTACTTATAGCCATTTTAGGTTGAGGCCACCTGCAAACCTTTGGTCATAAATAGAAATCTGCTCGATGAGAATTAGGAAATGAATAGTATAGACTGTTAAAGGTAAATTCATTAATGTTTCCATTCAGTCTCACACTCTTCGGTTGATCCAGCCCTGAATGGGTACCTGATGCAGTCCTGGGAAGTAAAAGCGGCCGTCGCAATGATGACCACATAATGTACTAAGTACTGATCGGTCTATAAATTATAAGTCTAGCCCTATATGCCCAATAAGCCTAAAGGCGTGGAAAATGTCCTGTGCCTGCCCTCAGTTTTTACCACAGATCTGCAGGCGAAGGGAGCCTAACATTTATAAATTACAATTTTTTACTGTTTCCTAATTGTACAATCCGATTGACCGTTTGAGAAGGTAGATTATTTTTTTAATATTCAGATCTAAAAAACATGCAAAGAATATATTACCTGATGATTGGAAAGTAAAGGGGAGACATTTTCACACATAGTGAGTCAATTAAGATTGAATGCGACATTTAATCCCTTAGCGAAATCTTGAAGGATTTCACAAAATAAAAAACCGACAAAGTCGCCAATGATAATAGCTGAGGTAACATTATTAGAAAAACATTTTTTTTTCTTCAAATAAAAACTGTAAAATCATGTTTTAAGCTTTCTCAGTTAAAAGTTTATGTCATTACCCCCAATTCCCACCCCCAGCCCCACCCCCTCCACACCCTCCCCCACTGTTATGAAAAAAAAAAGAACTTTG
>CAJHNH020001659.1:95000-97500 GCA_905116865.2 Candidula unifasciata | reverse complement strand
CTTATTTGTACATTGTGGATTTACAATGATGATATAAAGCAATACATAATTTATTGCCGGGCACAACGCGTAGCATCTCGTCAGCTGCAGAGCTCAGAATTTGCATACATATATAACGAAACATAAAAATTAATCTTTCCAACCCGAAAAAAGAAAACAAATAATTTGCTTAGTCATTCACCTCCAACCAATGGAAACAGAAGAATCGCGTGCTTAATCTAATACTTCCGCACTGAGCTGCACATCGTAATAGTAGACTGTGCTTTGTGTTGTTACTGAGTAAATGCTATGCACTGAGATTCTTCTTGGCTGTTCTATGGGGGAAGACTGGTACGTTTCTCAAGATATTTAAGTGCAATGTACTTCAAAGCAGATTCAAACAGGTGACTGTTTAGAACACCATTGATATATACACGGCGTAATGAAGATATCTAGAAAGAAGATATCTAGAAAAAATTTAATTTACGTAGAGAACTGACACCCCCCCCCCCCCTTTCCCGGCCCCGGCATTAGAAGCGGTCATACCAACTGCATTAGAGGCGCTTTGTGAAGGGGAAAACTGGCGTTCATTGTGCCAACGGAGAAGTTAAAATACAAGAGAGGCAGGAAAATACCAAAAGGGCCAATGTTGGTCTGTTTGGCATCCTGACATGGATAAACACTTCTATCAAAAATGATTGCTAGTATAAAAGATAAAAAGCTGTGCACAAACGTCATTAACAAAACAGCAGGGCACGTTGACTCTAAGGAAAAAGGTTCAGTTGTGTATTCTTTGCATGACGTTACCGCCAACCCCAGTATTTGTTGACGTAAACAGGGTGACTGCAATCAAGCTGATTGCAAGAAATTTTAAATATAACCCAAAATATGACTTGAAAGCTCAGAGGACATGGATGAGACGCACATAAACACAACCGAATGTTTCTGACGGAATGACTTTCTACCCCACCAGGACATCACACAAGCGATAAACACCCGATGACAAAGTGCCACCATGTGGATGAGGATCACCTTGGAGAGGTCCCAGAAACCGCGTTCAGACAATTGGCCATAATTATGGCCTGCCTATATTGCGGCCCCTGGCAAAAGCCAGAGTGGGGCTTCAAATAACAAAAAATTACGTCCTAAAAAGGACGTAGGGAATAATAATACCCCGAACGTTTCGACCAAATTTCGACTAAATACAGCCCAAGCTGTGACTAGAAAACTTAAGACAGCAGAGCTAATTATTTAAAAAAAAAAAAGGTCAACATGAAACAAAAATGTAAGTAATGAGGGAAAAGTATGAATATAAAGGCAGTAAATACAAAACTAAATAATTAAGACAGCGGCTGTGTAAAATAAATGAACACGTGAGTAAATAAATTAAATTAAATTCAGCTGTGTTTAATACTGATCCCTCCAGGAATAAGAATGCCAAAACAATGGATGAAAAGATTTTCTAATCAGTAGCGCTGGTTTGATCACCAGAGTAGGATTTAACAGCAGTGACTGAGATATCGTTTTCGCCTCGATGGTCAGAACTAATGAAATGGAGGGAGACAGGTTAGTCAGCAAATGTCAAGATTAATCAATTAATCCTCATCGCACCCAGGGGCACATAAGACAGAGATAAACTCTCGCCACTCATTTCAATTCTGACTTATCCTCTCTATCTCCAGTTTGGTCGTTCGCGTAGCCTTGAGTTCAGCCTCATAAGTTCGACGCCAAGTGCCTCTGGGCCTGCCTCTTCCTCACTGTCCTTGTAATGTCCATTGCACTGCCTGTCTCGGCCGTCTCTCTTTCTTTATTCTGGGAACGTGTCCAATCCACCTCCATCTCCGCTTTTTTTCTTTCTTACATCTTCTAAGTCTGTCATTTGTTGTTATCTAGAATAGCTGAGAAGTCTTCCCTCAAAACCTCTGAGCATGCTCTCTATCTTTCTGTCTATTTTCCAAGTTTCTGCTCTAAAACTGTCCTAAGGCAGGTTTTTTTATATCCCTAGTTTAGTGTTGTAGATATTTGACACACTGAAGTCTGTGGTAAGCAGCATTTGCCTTTGCAATTCTCTGCTTGATTTCACTAATTACATTTCCATACGATAAAATACTGCTTCCCAGGTAAGTGAAGTCAGTTACTGTTTCCAAACCTATATTATCCATTACTGTAGGTTTTTCACTTTTGGGGTTCATCTCCGGCACTTTTTTAAAAATTTACATTGATGCTTAACCCTGTAAGTGATTTTATCTATCGTTTGTTGCAGATGGTCTTTACTTTGGCTGATGGCACAGATATGTGCAAAGTCAACCTTCTAGGATCATTCAAAGTTCAGTGGCTTTAGAATCATCACCTTACACAACACATTTGGGAAGGTCTTGGAGAAGATAGTTACTGTAGAGAAGGTAGTTACTGTAGAGAAGGTAGTTGCTGTAGAGAAGGTAGTGGCTGTAAAGTTGCAAGAATTTGTGGAAAGGGGGAATCTTCTCCCAAGAGGTCTGGAAAGCTCCAGACTAGGAAAGAA
>CAJHNH020001659.1:87500-90000 GCA_905116865.2 Candidula unifasciata | reverse complement strand
GCCGGGGGGATAAACTGACATCTGGAGACAGATGTCGACTGTGGACCGGGTTGATCACCCCTAACACAGTATAATACCTCCGATTTCGAACAACCACAATGAAATATGCCCCCAGGGCCCTCCGAAAGGGGGGGGGGGGGAGAATGAAGGGCCCAATCTGATTGATACCCTCGTTGACGACTTTGCTAGCCCCCGGACTGAGACACTCGCCCAACGTCCGGGCTGGCTCTGTACATGTGGGAAAAGCTTCACGGGGTTGCATGGTCTGAGAACGCATGCCGGAAGAATGAAATGCGAGGGTGCTCCACGCAGTAAACGCCGTCGCAAAACTACCACTCCTGTGGTAGTTTCTGAGTCGTCAGGGTACGACGGGCAGGGTGAACCCCACTCGCCCGGAGAGGCCCATGACGTCGACTGCGGAGGAGCACCTTTGATGATTTCTGAAGAAGTGCGTTCCAAGATCAGGTTTCCACCTGCGAGCGAGAAGGTGGTGTGGTGTAAGTTGGAGGCTACATTATGTGAGGTACTTAAACAAACTCTAAACAAGAAGTCGCTAGGCGACAAGCTTACTAAATTTGGTGATGTAATATATGAACACTGCTCCCGCGAGTTCGGGACAGTAGTAAAGGCACAGCCGGGTGCCAAGCAGAATACTAGCAGGAGGCAGAGGGACATTCTGAAGTGTCGGGCAGACAAGAATGCCCTCAGAAAACGGTTCAAAGCCGCTACAGGCAGCGAACGGGAGGGGCTGTACGAAGTTTGGTTGCATTTAAAGAACAAACACAGTGCCCTCTGTCGTGCCGAGCGTTTCTGTAACAACAGACGCAGAACCAAAAGGGAGCGAGAGAAATTCTTTAGGGACCCGTATCAGTTCGCCCGAGGTCTATTCGAGCAACCGAAGTCTGGGACTCTGGTTGTCAGTCAGGAAGAACTAGAGCTACATCTACGCAAGATGTACTCGGATAAAAAGAGGAGAGAGCCTCTCGATGACAATCCAGAGATCCTTAGCGGACTCAAACAGCCTTCGGTGCCGAAGGTACCATTTAAACTGGTACCTCCCCTTTGGTCTGAGGTTGAGGACGTTGTGAAAAAAGCCAGCTGCAAGTCTGCCCCAGGTCCGAACGGTGTTCCCTACGTTCTTTACAAGCGTTGCCCGAAAATCCTTAAAATGCTTCACGTCTTGTTGAGACAAGCGTGGATCCGCAATCACATATGTCCAGAGTGGTCAAAGGCAAATGGGGTCTACATTCCCAAAGAGCAGGACTCGAAGAGTCTTTCCCAATTCAGGCCCATCTCGTTGTTGAATGTTGAGGGTAAGATATTCTTCTCAGTCATGGCTCGCCGGCTCACACAGTATCTGATGACTAACAAGTACATAGATACGAGTGTTCAGAATGGTGGCATTCCAGGCGTTCCTGGGTGCCTTGAACACGCGACCATGATTTGGGAGGCTATCCAGAGAGCCAAGCATGAGACAACCGATTTGCACGTTATATGGTTGGACTTAGCCAACGCCTACGGGGCAGTCCCCCATAGGCTACTGTGGCGAGCCCTTCGCATGTTTCACGTACCGACACAGATCAGTCAAATGGTCGAGCAATATTTCTCTAAGTTCGCTTTGCGCTTCTCTACCTCGACGTTTACCACGAGGTGGACTGAGTTGCAGATTGGGATAGCTATGGGCTGTACGATCTCACCCATACTGTTTGTCATGGCAATGCAGATCTTGTTAGACGGGGCGGCCGGCTACGGACTGGGCCTTCAAATAGGGGATCACTGGTTGCCGCCACTGCGCGCATTTATGGATGACACGACTATTATAACGGGCAGCGAGGAGTCTGCCCGCACGATCCTGAATAGATTGGACGCGGTGGTCCAATGGAGCGGTATGCAGTTCAAACCGCAGAAGTCGAGGAGTCTGTCAATCCATAAGGGCAAGGTGTCGGCGACCAGTTTTACGGTGGCAAGGAACAAGATCCCTACGGTTCTGGAGGAACCGGTGAAGAGTCTCGGTCGCGTTTACGATTCGAAGTTATCTGACAGAGCGGAAGTCCGGCGAATACATGAGTCACTGGCTACAGGCCTGCTCGCGATCGAGCGATGCAGGCTGATCGGGAAATTCAAGGTATGGTGTCTCCAATTCATGTTGATTCCGAAGCTCCTATGGCCACTGCTAGTCTACGAGGTGACGATGACTGCAGTGGAAGCCATGGAAAAGAAAATCAACACAGCCTTAAGAAAGTGGATTGGTGCACCGCCTTGTCTGACCGACGTGGCTCTGTATTGTAAACAGGCTAAGCTGGTACTTCCGTTCAAGTCAATAACCGAAGAGTTTAAAGTCGGCAAAGTTAGGCTCGCCATGCTTTTGCGCGAGTCCTCAGACCCAAATGTCATCGCTGTCCAGCCCGCTCTAAAGACTGGCCAGAAGTGGAGGGTCCTCGATGCGATAGAAGCTGCTCAGAACGCACTAAAATTGAAAGAGTACTCACATGGGGTGAGA
>CAJHNH020001659.1:27500-82500 GCA_905116865.2 Candidula unifasciata | reverse complement strand
TTCTTTAAATCAGAAATAGAGAATTTAAAGTTCACAATACCAGACTCACAGTGTGACTTAAGCTTACTAGCATCACACTGTGAGAAAAACTGCACTACGACTATTCCATCTGAGATTCCCCTTATGTCTGTTGCTGAAGTGTATAATTATCTCATCAACTTCAAGCAAACAATCTCATCTGGCTTGGATGGAACCAGTAATCGAATTCTTCAATGTGCTGCCCCAGTCGTTAGTGATTCCTTAACGTTCATATATAATCAGTTACTTGCCAAGAACTACTTTCTATCAGTATTTGAAATTGCTTAGGTTTTTTTCTCTGCTTAAATCTGGTTCAGCTGACAACAATTCTCTAGGCAACATTAGACCCATTTCTCTTCTATCGTCACTATCTAAACCTTTAAACACATTCATAAAATCATGTTTCAGCATTTAAATAACAACAATTTAATAGTTGATAGCCAGTTAGGGTTCAGACCTAAACACTCTTGTCATACTGCGCTGACAAAAATGACAGACAACTGGCACCTTAACATCAACAATGGCAGCGTTTGCGGTGCGGTATTTGTTGATTATGAGAAAGCCTTTGACAGTTGATTACAATATTTTAATTGGTAAACTAAAGACCTTAAAAACTAACGAAAATTTAGTGACATTAATAAAGTCATTTTTGTCTGATAGGCTGTGTTTTGGCAAAAACTGGTTTTAAAACACCAAAAGATAAGTAGGTAGTTTTCTCCAGTAACCGTTATTTAAAACCCACACAGTTTAATATAAGCGATTCTCAGGGCTCAATATTGTGTCCACTACTGTTTGCCATTTATATTAATGACCTTCCTTTACATCTCAGTATAACATTTGATCTGTATGCTTACGACTGTACAATATAAACCAGTCGTGACAATTGTAATGAATTATAAAGTTCTTTACAGAAAGAAATTGATAAACTTATAAAATGTAGCAATGAAAATCGCATGCAAATAAACATAAATAAAACTAAATCCCTTGTGATAACAACTAGGCAAAGGCTAAAAACATTAGCTTTACACAAGCGACCGCTTGAGCTCTTCATTGATAAGCAACCTATTGTTAATGTAGTTGAACACATAACATTAGGTGTTTTAATTGACAGCCATCTAATTTGGAGTTTCTAAATTTATGCCAAAACGAAAAAAGTAGCACAAAAGTTTATCAACTTGGAAAAATTCTCTGAACGAAAATACACGTAAAAATATTTTACGTATCCTACATCCAAACGCATTTTGACTGCTGTTTCACAATTTGGGATGGTATCTCAAAATCTATTATCAACGGTTGAGTTCTCTGCAAAATGGGACCTAACGCATAGTTTCCGATAGAAACAACGTCGAGAACAATCTTTTTAACGGACATCTAAGACTCCTGCCATTTAGTTAACGTTTAATTTTTAATAAGGCCGAATTCATTTACAAAATCCTATTTAAAAATACTCCCAATTACATCGACGAATTTATTCAATCTAAACCCACGAATAGCAAGCAATTTAGTTTATTACATTTGATTTGCCTAAACCCAGAATTCATTTTTTTTTTAAAAACAAGTTTAGCATATTCTGCAGCTCATATATGGAACTATCTTCCACTCGATCTGAAAACTACAAAGAGTCCCTACTCATTTAACCGCAAACTCGTTCATTTCATGATTACCAGTGATTATTTGCCAACTTAAATGTAGTTAATAATCCATATAGCATTGCCAGTTTATAATTAATTACAGTGTGTATGATATGTATGTTTGCGTATACGTGTAGGCGTGTTTGTGTCTGTATGATTCTGTGTACGTATGAGTGTATGTATGGGTAAGTCTATAAGTTTGCGTGTATGTCTTTTTGGATCTGTGTGTGTGATTAAGTGTGTGTCTCTGTGTGTAGGCGTGTGTCTGTGAGTGTGTCTGTGTGTGAGTCTGTATGGTGTCGCGTGTGTGTCTGTTTTTATGTCTGAATGTGTGCCTGTGTGTGCGTGCCGGTTTGCGTGTCTGTGTTCGTGTCTCTGTGTTGGTGCGTCTATATGCGTATTTTTATGTTTATATGTGTATGTGTGTCTGCGAGCGTGTTTGTGTGTGCCTGTATACGTGTCAGTGTGCGTGTCAGTCTGTGGTTGTGTCTATGGGTGCGTGTGTGTGTTTTTGAATGTGTATCTGTATGAGTGGCTGCGTGTGTTTGTGTGTGTGTGTGTATGTGTGTGTTTATATGTGTATATGTGAGAATGTGGCTGCGTGTTTGTCTCTGTGTGTGTGGCAGTCTGTGTCTGTCTATTTATGTGTACCTATGTTTGAGTCTGTCGGTGTTTCTGCATGTGTGTCTGTGTGTCTATGCCTGCGTGACTCTGCACGCGTCTGTGTGTGTGGCTTCGTCTGTATCTGTGTGTGTGTGTGTATGTCTTTTTAATAATATGTGTGTTTCTGTGTGTGCGTATGTGTGCGTCTGCGTGTGTGAGTGTGTGAGTGTTTGTGCTTATGAATGTGCGTTTGTATGTGTGTGCGTATGTCTCTGTGTGTGTCTATGTATGGCAGTGTGTGTGTCTGTGTGTGTCATTAAGATTCTATGTGTGTGGCTTTGAGTGTATCTGTGTGTGACTCTATGGGTGTGTCTATTGTATAATGTTTGTGTGTGTTTGCGTCGGCTTGTGTGTGTATGTCTGTGTTCGTATGTGTCTGTGTGTGTGAGTCTCTGTGTCTATGTATGTGTATGAGTGAATGTTGCGTATGTCCCTGTGTTTGTGTCTGTGTGTTTCTCTGCCTGAGTGTGTGTATGTGTTTGTGTGTGTGCCTGTGGCTGCGTGTGTGTGTCTGTGTGGGTTTATATGTCTGCTGGCGTCGGTGTGTGTGTTTGTATGTGTCTTTTTGTGCGGCCACGTGTGTGTACTTGTGTGTTTGTGTGTGTATATGTGTGTGTGTGTCTGTATAGCTGTATGTGTCTGTATATGTATGGATTCGAGTGTGAGTGTCTTAGAGTGTGTGAGTGTCTTAGAGTGTGTGTGTAAGAGTGTGTCTGTGTCGGCGACTGTGTATATGAGTGTGTGAATGTATGTGTGTGCGTAAGCATGTATGTATGTGTATGTGGGTGTGTATTTTGTGCCTATGTGTGTGTGTGAGTGAATGGGTTTGGGTGTGTTTGTGGGTGTGTGTGTTCGCGCGCAAGCACGCACATGCTTTTCACCACCGATGCTTTTTGTTTTTGACTTGATATTCATAATAAGCATATTATAAAATAAACATAACATGCTTTATTGTTAACATACAACTACTGTGCGAAAGATGGGAGTTTGGAAGGGCCGGATATAAGAGAGGCCTGCGTGCCTAATTTGTGACTCTGAAAATAAAGTTCGTTCGTTCGTCCATCTTTGACAAGTGCTAATTTCGGGAGCGAGGTGGATGACGATTAATGTTTTTGTTTCCACTTTGAGTATACTAATGCTAACTGTAGACATATATGGAACGGCACAACTAAACTAACGTAGAGGTAAACTTCCTTTTAATCTGTTGTGTACATTAGAAGACTATTCGGTTCCCAGACTTTCCTTTTTCGTGAGATGTCCATTCGGTTCCCAGACTTTCCTTTTTCGTGAGATGTCCATTCGGTTCCCAGACTTTCCTTTTTCGTGAGATGCCCATTCGGTTCCCAGACTTTCCTTTTTCGTGAGATGCCCATTCGGTTCCCAGACTTTCCTTTTTCGTGAGATGCCCATTCGGTTCCCAGACTTTCCTTTTTCGTGAGATGCCCATTCGGTTCCCAGACTTTCCTTTTTCGTGAGATGTCCTTTCGGTTCCCAGACTTTCCTTTTTCGTGAGATGTCCATTCGGTTCCCAGACTTTCCTTTTACGTGAGATGTCCATTCGGTTCCCAGACTTTCCTTTTTCGTGAGATGTCCATTCGGTTCCCAGACTTTCCTTTTTCGTGAGATGTCCATTCGGTTCCCAGACTTTCTTTTTTCGTGAGATGTCCATTCGGTTCCCAGACTTTCCTTTTTCGTGAGATGTCCATTCGGTTCCCAGACTTTCCTTTTTCGTGAGATGTCCATTCGGTTCCCAGACTTTCCTTTTTCGTGAGATGTCCATTCGGTTCCCAGACTTTCCTTTTTCGTGAGATGTCCATTCGGTTCCCAGACTTTCCTTTTTCGTGAGATGTCCATTCGGTTCCCAGACTTTCCTTTTTCGTGAGATGTCCATTCGGTTCCCAGACTTTCCTTTTTCGTGAGATGTCCATTCGGTTCCCAGACTTTCCTTTTTCGTGAGATGCCCATTCGGTTCCCAGACTTTCCTTTTTCGTGAGATGTCCATTCGGTTCCCAGACTTTCCTTTTTCGTGAGATGCCCATTCGGTTCCCACCCTAATTTTCCTTCTTGCGAGAAGTCCATTCGGTTCACAGCGAACCGTCCCTTCTCGTGAGATGGTATTTCTGGTGTATCCTAGATACCCGGGGTCCACCATAATGCTGGTCATCACCAATCTATCTTCTCAGAGTCATACTTGCCAAGGCTGGCCTCTCAAAGCCATAATGACGTTTAATTTGTCAAAAGAATTTTTTGTTGCGGGAACGATACAGTTTATGAAGCAGTGCCTATCGAAATTCAGATCAAGGAGAATGTCAGTATTTTTTCCCTTGTGGCGCCTGTTGCTCTAACCCTTATTGTGTACGCAGACTGCTCAACCAAGACCGGTTCCAGCTGATTGCCAGAGCAGGTCTTGGCTAAACCTTTCCCTGGATGCACCTATTACTACATGGAATTTTTCTCTATTCTTTCGTTAATGTTTATGAGAGCAGAACAGGAAGGGTTGGCGGTGAAGAAAGAAAACACGAAGAAAAGAATACTGAACCAAACAATGAAACATGTCATGCATTAAAGGTGATTTTACTGATCACTGATAAACGACAAAACCCGCAAACACTTAATCTTGCTAAGCTTGTTATGGGTGCTACAAGTGGCGTTAAGCAGAGAAGAAAATCGAATTATGATTGGCAGTTTGATGGTTAAAGCTATCGACTCTCGTCGTTGTTTGTCAGGACCTGGTCATCTCAAGGTTGCATAATCTAGGGTGACAAGATGGCCGCCTTATCGCAGCTTTCTGACAGCTTTGATTCATTGACAAACAGACATTTACGTTTCAACGCAATGAAATAAACACCCTTATTTTCCTGGAATCTGAGCCTTTCCTTGTGTATTGTTGAGTTGCCTTTGAGTTGATTCAAGAACTTTCATCACAGCACTCAGGGCATTCCCATAGGCGCTCCGTCCCAATCTTCAGCAGCCAGTGAAGAGTTCCGATACTAATGGGGCCGCAGCATCAGTCTCACCAGACTGTGGTGATTCATCTGCTTCTCTGAACTGTGCACGCTCTTCCAAAAAGGCACTAACCACGTCTGCCTCATCATGCATCAGTATTCCACCAAGTTGTGCAGAGCCAGCCAGACTGTACGCCTGTTCATTTTTCAACACACCGGCGGGTCCTAGTGAAAAAATCCAGACAATCCTCCCGTGACCTCCGCAGTGAAACCCGTCACTCAGCACGAAGCATGTTTGTCCTGACCTTCTGGGTCAGTTATAATCACGTTGTGTGTGTTGCTTTCTCTGACCAGGCATCATACGCTAGGCTTTCCTGTACTCAAACGTCGACCATTAACTTTTGCTTTAAAAAAATAAAACCAAGCACCCTTTTAATCTCTATCTCTATCTATCTATCTATCTATCTATCTATCTATCTATCTATCTATCTATCTATCTATCTATCTATCTATCTATCTATCTATCTATCTATCTATCTATCTATCTATCTATCTATCTATCTATCTATCTATCTATCTATCTATCTATCTATCTATCTATCTATCTATCTATCTATCTATCTATCTATCTATCTATCTATCTATCTATCTATCTATCTATCTATCTATCTATCTATCTATCTATCTATCTATCTATCTATCTATCTATCTATCTATCTATCTATCTATCTATCTATCTATCTATCTATCTATCTATCTATCTATCTATCTATCTATCTATCTATCTATCTATCTATCTATCTATCTATCTATCTATCTATCTATCTATCTATCTATCTATCTATCTATCTATCTATCTATCTATCTATCTATCTATCTATCTATCTATCTATCTATCTATCTATCTATCTATCTATCTATCTATCTATCTATCTATCTATCTATCTATCTATCTATCTATCTATCTATCTATCTATCTATCTATCTATCTATCTATCTATCTATCTATCTATCTATCTATCTATCTATCTATCTATCTATCTATCTATCTATCTATCTATCTATCTATCTATCTATCTATCTATCTATCTATCTATCTATCTATCTATCTATCTATCTATCTATCTATCTATCTATCTATCTATCTATCTATCTATCTATCTATCTAATCTATCTATCTATCTATCTAATCTATCTATCTAATCTATCTATCTAATCTATCTAATCTATCTAATCTATCTAATCTATCTAATCTATCTAATCTATCTAATCTATCTAATCTATCTAATCTATCTAATCTATCTAATCTATCTAATCTATCTAATCTATCTAATCTATCTAATCTATCTAATCTATCTAATCTATCTAATCTATCTAATCTATCTAATCTATCTAATCTATCTAATCTATCTAATCTATCTATCTATCTATCTATCTATCTATCTATCTATCTATCTATCTATCTATCTATCTATCTATCTATCTATCTATCTATCTATCTATCTATCTATCTATCTCTATCTATCTATCTATCTATCTATCTATCTATCTATCTATCTATCTATCTATCTATCTATCTATCTATCTATCTATCTATCTATCTATCTATCTATCTATCTATCTAATCTATCTATCTATCTATCTATCTATCTATCTATCTATCTATCTATCTATCTATCTATCTATCTATCTATCTATCTATCTATCTATCTATCTATCTATCTATCTATCTATCTATCTATCTATCTATCTATCTATCTATCTATCTATCTATCTATCTATCTATCTATCTATCTATCTATCTATCTATCTATCTATCTATCTATCTATCTATCTATCTATATCTATCTATCTATCTATCTATCTATCTATCTATCTATCTATCTATCTATCTATCTATCTATCTATCTATCTATCTATCTATCTATCTATCTATCTATCTATCTATCTATCTCTCTCTATCTCTCTCAAGAGACACAGACACACGCATGCTTTTATATGGTAGTATTTCATATAATTTCTTTATAAACTATAGAGTATTCTGTGGTTTTGCATCTTCCTTTCAGAAGATTTGAATCACTGTAATAATGACCGGGATGTCAGTTGTAGAAGATTTTACCTCACTTGGACATCAAACAAGTGATAAACACTCGATGACACAAAGTGCCATGTGGAAGAGGATCACCCGTAGAGAGGTCCCAGAAACCGCGTTCAGCCATTAGACCATATTTTTGGCCCGGCTAAATTACTGCCCCTGGCAAAATCCAGGGTCGGGCTTCAAAATAACGACAAATTGCATCCAACAAGGAGATGACTAGATACCCTGAATGGAAAATGAAAGAGAGCCGAGGGGCTGAAAAGGGAGTATAAATTTAGTCTGCATTGTAGCATATTAATATCGATCCGTTACCTGAATTTGTTTTTTTTTTTTTTTTTCGAATCTGGTTCATTATATCGCTGACATAGATTACATTTTATCGCATTTGGCTATTTCCGGGAGTTTTCAGAATATTACCATTGAGGTCTCAATGAACGACTTTGTAGAAGATAGATTTCATATTTTACAGAACAAGAGAATCACGAATGGACACCGGACAAATGGGAACGAGGGGGAAAAATATCTGAAAATAATTGCGCGCTAAAAGATGGTGGCTTTTTTTTTCCCCTTTTCAAACCAACATGTGCATTAAATAAGAAGATCCCTGGCGGCTAAGCCAAGCAAGAAGACGTGGTAACTAAAAGACAACTAGGTTCTCAAATATATGTGAGTGAGCACCGCCCTAGGCACCTGTACCAGTAACAATCTCATAAAAACCTATACAGGATGGAAACGCTTTGAGCAATTTACAGCTAGATAAAGATAACGAGTGTTTATTTGAAATTTACTATGCCCGACCTTTATTGTTTATTTTGCACAGGATTGATAAGCGACAGTCTTGTTTTGGTCCTCTAGCTGAGATGAAGAGTAAACTGCCGGAGAGTGCCTGCCTAGTTTATGTGTATACACATACATAGCCAGTCTTGTTCGCCCAGTGAATGGTTTGCATTGCCCCCCCCCCCCCCCCCCCCCCATTTTTGTGTGTGCGTGCAGGATCAGAGTTTCAATCAGCTAAATAAAAACATCTGATAAAAAGGATATTCATTCCCACTCTATGTTTCCTGTTCCAGACATGGCAAATCACAACAAACAGGAATAACCCATCCAAATGCAAGAGTTAACAGACAAGACAAAATTAGGAATAAGGCCATACAATAAAAATGCGGCGTAGGACCAATTCTGAATTTACATAGGAAGACAGCAAATCAAAACAATGTTTACCCACTTAGATAGAACACCTTGTGGCGATATAGAATACAGGGCATACACAAGTAGAGGAAAATAGCGTAGAGCACACGGTAGACAAAGAATTAGATGGAAAGATAACATTTAAAAAAAAACACTGCAACAGCACAAGTGTCTATTGTCGAAGCGGTCAGAGGAGCAGGAAGCAGAACCTTGTACATCCATCTACACCTGAAGCGGTAAAAGAGAAAGCGAAGAAGAATAATGGTTTATATGGTCGGCCTATCTTTCGAGTTTCACTATTTCAGTCCGGTTATTCTTTTTTTCTACATCTTAAAGCATAAGAATAATCCATTGCCGGTTTTTTTTTTTTTTTAGGTCAGTTGCAAATTAAAGACAGTAAAGTTGACCTAGGTAAATTGATCCACTTAAGCGAGTTAGGACCCCATTAGCAAATAGACTAGCAGCTATAGTTTCCTGGTCTATTTCAGTTGGGACTGACTTGAGTGTTGTGGAGGATCTCCAGAAGGCTAATGATTTTCGTCCCCCCCCCCCCTTTCCCTCGAAAATTGACCTTGTCTAGCTAACTAGCTTACAATTGGTAAGAGGTAACGTCTTGAGAAGTAAAGGTAGCTGGTGTGATGTTGACAACATCACCTTGCCAGTCCCAGGAGATCTGTACAAATAAAATACTTACACATGTCCAATGCGCCACTAGCGTAAATATGGTCATTTACTTTGTACTGTTAAATAGAACTAGGTGTACAGACAGACTCAGTTTCACAGAGAGAGGCAGGGTTGCCAGAACTTGGGGGGGGGGTGGGGGTGGGGGGGGGGAAGAAGTTTCACCCTTGGGGCCCTATCCCCTAGGATAGATCAGCCTAACCCCTCTCCCCCTCACCCATCACCCTCCAAATTTGTAAGATGGCAAAGCTGCCCCCAACCTGCCCCGACCATTTTTGAAAAATACTTCTAACATTAAAGATACCAAATGTCCATACACTACACACATTTCGAAGAAAATGGTTGCAAGACGCCGAGAAAATCTCGTCTGCTATGAGCTGCTTTCATGCTAGTGCCAGGACATTCATTCAGGGGTAAAAGGGAATGAAAAGGGCCCCGCTAGGTACAGGAGAAGCAATGGACCGGGCCGACATTTTCAGTGTTCTCAGGGAGGCAGGATGAGAAGATGATTCAGGAGACGACGTTGAACTGGCAACACTCAAAATACTACAAGAACTTTAGGTGAAAACAGGTGTCCCCAAACATTAACACTATACAGATAGCCAAAAAAGAATAGTAAACAAACACAGAACTGGTGTTCTCAGTCATTACACGCTGAGGGCTATATTGAAGATGGGATCCGAGCGCCTATGGGCTTGTCCAATGTGCATTGAAGATAACCTGTCAATTAACTAACTAACTAACTAACTGATTGACTGACTTACTGACTGACTGACTGACTAACTAACTAATTAATTATTTAACAACGCACACATTATTCTTAAAATATACAATAAAACCTAACGATTGAACTCACCTGATTAATTAGGTCAACATCATTACCGTGCCTTATTTCTGGCATACACAATAGCCAATCTGCATATGCATTCCAGCTGCCATCAAGCCCTTGTTAATTAAATAATGATTACAGGTTGTTTGGCACTTTGTATGATTGCTATTATTATACAAGTTTAAGAAGGTAAGGTGGCTGGAGGGAAGGCACATCAAATTGCTACTAGAATAACATCGAAAGCCACTTAGAATTGCATATGTCAGTTTGTTGGCCACAATTGCCTTTTTAAGGCATGAAAGTTTCAGATAAGACCGGACAAGAAAGAGGCCTTTTTTTCTTTCAATATATATATATATATATATATATATATATATATATATATATATATATATATATATATATATATATATATATATATATATATATATATGGGGGCCGCATTAACACAGTCAATAGGAAACTCGCTTTCAAATCCAGCTGCGACTCGCTGCAGCCCACGGCCGGTGTTCAAAACCAGGCGGTTTCCGAGGTTAACACTCTGAAGTAAATGGAGGAATGTCGCTGAGGCGATACAGGCGGACAGTTTATTCTCAGCTGTTCGTACTGGTGGCAAAGCACTTATGGTTTTTACCGTGTGCAATGACGCTAGTTCACATCTCCCGACTTTACCTTTATTTATATATATATATATATATATATATATATATATATATATATATATATATATATATATATATATATATATAGAGAGAGAGAGAGAGAGAGAGAGAGAGAGAGAATATATATAAAAGAATACTTTTGTCGTTAAAAATACTTTAAACAGTGTATTAATCACATGTATGGAAAGAATTGATGACTCAATAGGAACAAAGAAGACGACTATTAAGTTAAGTTAGGAGCTTATAATTTATAATACAGTGAGTGGTATGGAAGGGTTCAAAGGTGCAAATCATTCTCAGGAACTGCTCGAAGCTCAGAGACTTATTGGACAGAAAACAATCTAGGGTAGCAGTAAGCCATGACTAATCGATTGGCAAGCATCACCACTTCTGCCGCATTCGATGATGGATTGACATACTGTGTTGCAGTTTATAGCTAGGTTGTGATGTTAATCGGCACAACACAGCTAATTTACGCAAACCCACAAGGGAAACATTTTACAATATAGTTTTTATTTTTTTTATTTTAAAGAAAGAAAAGGATCTATTCTTTGTTTCCCACCACACACAAAAATGGGCACCAGACCCCACACTAGAAGCAAGCACAAATCACTGCTCCATCCTACGTGTCAAACTGATATGAGTGACAAAGTCTGCTTCCTTCCGCCGACAGGCAAATGGGTCTGTCTGTGAGTTAAGGAGTTGGTTTCAAAATCAATATCACAGCACTCGGGGCATTACCATAAGCGCTCCGGCCTCATCGCCAGCAGCCGACGCAGAGTTCTTATATCAATGGAACCAATAGCAGTAGAAGTAGCAGTAATTGTTTTTCAAAAACATCCTGTTAAACCCTTACAGTTTTATCTGGGATATATATGATTCAACAAGTTCTACTAGTATAGATTTGTTAATATTTATTTAAGATAAATATGTAAATTGTATTGTTCTAAATATTGTTTTGATTTGGGTTGTAATTATGAAATAAATTGTACTATGAATATTCAGATAATGTTATTTACCTTGAATACCATTAGCAATCTGATCTAAAATTACTGATATTGGTTAGTTGCGTATCCTTTACAGGACGTTGCAGAACCAACTCCAACAGCCCCTGGCTGCTGTGTGGTTTCTCCAGGCAAATTTACGTCCAGTAGTTTGCCATTGCTTCCTGGACGATCGACTTTCTTGATACCACTGTCGAAGCCAACACAAGGCGCATGGCCTGCAGCTGGGATCGAACCCGGCATTACGAAGCGTTCGCATCGACTTAGCCACAGAGCCGACTACAAGTACTGATATAACTGACAAAAATGTACTGATCAAAATAGTTGAAAACAAAGTATCCTTTTGCGATTTTTAAAAAGTCCCTGTCAATTCAAGCAACTCAAGCACAGAGAAATACAAATACAGGAATATTAATGACAACTAGAGTCGATTTAGGTACGTGGTGTTTGCCCGACATTTTAGACACGAAATATCCTCTGATAAATAAAGTGATCGATATCAGAGGAACCTCAGGGTGGCTGCTACATTGGTGGACTGAGCACGCATGTGAATGTCTATTGTGCAGTGAAGTTGATCGCAATAATACTACATCATGCTGAATGACTGGCTGTACTTCAAAGGTAATTTCCTGGCCTCCCTATGGCTGTGTGGCCTGAGAGCCAAACAAAAAAACATGTGTTCCTGTCCCAAGGGAATCTAAACCACGTGACTAAGGCCAGCCAGCTAGTAGCCGACACGGAACTATCGCATTTGTTCCCTAAAGAATATTTGATTCATATATCAGTCTCAAATTTCTTCATTTTCTCCAGTCTCTTATTTCCCAATTTTAATTCAAATTTCTAAATTCTTCTGGAAATTTAAATCTTCTCAAATTCTTTTTTCCCCCTTCAATTTTAATTCATTTTGTGGGTTAGCATTTTCTCCTCTTTATATTCTTTCTTTCCACTATTCATTTATTTTCACAATTACATTCTGCTTTGACATACACGAATATTGTGAGAACAAGTTATGCATGCGGGAGTCGCTGTGGTGTAGCGGCTTGACGCTCGCTTGAGGATCCGAAGGTCTGGGGTTCAGGTCGTGACGGAACCGGATTTACATTTTTTTTTTTTCAAAAATGACATTGGCTCCTAGGTCGACCCAGCCTTAAATGGGTATCGGGTAAAGTTGTAGGAAATAAAGCCGGCCTACATGATAGCATCACCTAGTGCCGATTGTTATATGAAATATTGCTCTAGCCCTATTTACGCACTACACTCAGGTTACAGCTAGGTTGCGATATCTATGATAATCGGCCCAATACAGCTGATTTACACAAACCCATAAATGCTACGTCCCCATCTTCAGCAGCAAATGAAGAGTTGCAATTTTGCTGGCACCATTATATGTCTGATTGTATATGCGTCTCGATCTTTCCTTGAGTGTTGATTGTGTGCCAGATCCGCTTGTAACTCCTCGCAGCGCCATTCTCCTCAGACTGTAATGATCTATCTATGCCTCCGCACTGTTCACTCGCTCCCAAAGGGCTCACAAAATATATAACTTGTCATACATCAATTCACCACAACACATTTAAATATTATATTTTGTTAATCACTTCCAAGATGGTCAATGTTTATCTAAATGGTACATAATTATGATTATGTTTCAGTAATAAACTAGATAAATATTTACTGCAGCATGGGTACAACAAACGGCCCCTATTGATTGGCAACATGCAATAGTTATACCATTGTGGAAGAACAAAGGAAGCAAACGAGAATGCGGTCAAAATCGAGGCATCTCTCTTTTAAGCCATGTTGGCAAAATGTATGCCAAGATAATAGAAACAAGACTGAGACCAGTGATAGAACCATAGCTGGCAGAAGAACAGATGGGATTTAGGAGAAATAGAAGCTGCACAGATGCAATCTTCACACTTAAACAGTTAATAGAAAAGAACATTGAATACAATAAGAACTTATTTGTGGCTTTGTAGACCAGGAGAAGGCATTTGACAGAGTCGACAGACAATTACAATGGAGAATAATGGCAAGATATGGAGTAAGCGAACACCTCATCGAAGTGTGCAAAAGTTTATACAGGGATTGTAGAAGTGTAGTTAGAATAAATCAGGGAACTTCTCATCCTTTCACAGTGACATCTGGAGTAAGACAGGGGTGTGTCTTATCACCACTGCTGTTTATCACCTACATCGACAGTATATGCAAGAATGCCAAGCCCATGAATGAAGATCTTAGTAAGATCAACGAATTACTCTTTGCAGATGACCAGGCCTTGATAGCAGATACAGCCATGAAATTGCAACAACATCTAACATCCATGAATGAAGAATGTAAAACAAATAATATGAGAATCAACACTGAAAAGACAGAGGTAATGTCAATAGGAAAAAAGAAGACAGATATAAACTTAGCAATAGAATACAAAGGCATTAAACAAGCATCTGAGTTTAAATATCTGGGAACTACATTTACCGAAGATGGGAAATTGGATAAAGAAATTGACATTAGATGCAATAAAGCAAACCAAGTATTGGGACAGCTAGCCCCCCTCTTACAGCATAAGACAATCCCAGTCAGCACAAAGAGACATCTTATTCAAAGCATATTTATTCCAACTCTGTGCTACCAGTGCCAGACATGGTCACTCACAACAAACCATAAAAGAAAATTAGTAACCACGGAAATGAGATGTCTGAGAAGGGCTGTAGGAGTGACCATAGACAGCAAGTGAAATGGTTTACCCACTTAGAGAGAATGCCTTGTGACACCATACCATACAAAGCATACATAGAAAGAGAAGAAGGACGTAGAGCACGGGGTAGACCAAGAACAAGATGGAAGGATAACATCAGAGAAACTCTACAACAGCACGATGTGCCTATGGTCGAGACAGCCAGAAGAGCTAGAAACAGAACCTTATATCTCCCTCGACACCCACAGCGGTAAAAGAGGAAGTAAAGAAGAAGAATAAACTAGATTGTGACCGGTACCATCAGTAGTGAAATTCTGCGCTGGCTGCTCAAGATGAGGACGGAGCATGCATGGAATGCGCCGAATGCTGTGATGTCAATTTTTGACTCAGCTCAACTGAACTCAGTAACATTATGAACTCTAATCGGAATGAGGGCCTCGTGGCGTGGACACGCAGTGAACATTGTACTACACGGAAACAGAAGGAACTAACCAGTGGTTCTGGAGAATCAAAAGAAATGGATGATAAAAACACTTACAAAGTTTTAGTCACACACACAAAATGTATGAAAATGTGGGGTGGGGTGGGAGGAGGGAGTGGGAACGGAGGCTTATTCTTTACGTAGGATACTCTTTGATAATGTCCAAGTCTGGCACTGGTAGCAGAGTGTTGGTATGAATATGCTGTTTATAATCTTTTTCCTGGCACTCATATTTATGTTTGGATCTCTTAATAATGGTGACAGTTGGTATATAAGTGCACTGGCTCGTTGGCACCTTGTTTGCATTTCCTGATCTATTCTTCCATCCTCCGAGAATATACTTCCTTGAAATTTAAATTCTGTAACTTGCTTCAGACAGGTACCATTCAACAAGATATGTAGCAGATGTATACATGGTTAATGTCGGCTATTTAGCCTCCTTTTAATATTAATAGACGCCACTCAGCAGCGCTCTTTCCCAAATAGCAACTTTTGTTTTTTAATTGCACTAATTATATTACACATTTTCGTCCCAATGTGGGATGCAATTTTTATTTGAAGCCCCACCCTAGCTTTTACCGAGGGCCCTGAATATAGCCGGGGTATAGATATGGCCTAACGGCTGAATGTGGTTTCTGAGACCTCTCCACGGGTGATCCTCATCCGCATGGTGGCACTGACATCTAAGCCCACACGTTCCAGCAGCTCTGATTCAGGTGAAACTACATCATTTTTTCATTATTTAATGTACCAAAAAGTGGCAATGATCAGGGATCCAGTCTGTGCTTTTGTCCTGACACCCCCCCCCCCCCCCCCCCCCCCCCCTCTCCCCCCCCCCCTGATCTCTCCCGAAGCCAGGCCATCTATATTATTTTTGTGGCTTGCTTTGCAAAAATAATATTTTAAATTGTCACGTTCAACTAGCATCCCTGAATGGTGGAGCTTTTGGTTATAATTGTGACTAGGTTATGAGTGCCATATAAAATGGCTTAGCATTGCTCACCACCAAGTAGCTGTGAACAGAACTCTTGTAGTGTTGATGCAATCACAGGCAGATAGATTGGTTGGTGCTGCATCACTAAGTGGTAAACGGATACATGACAAGCTAGATGTTTTCAATGCCTTTTCAGAGCAAGTAAACATTGCGGAGGTGGTCATAGGTTCCAATGAGCATCAAGGAAGACTGACCAAATTGATCTGAGCTGATAGGTGGTCCCAAACTAAAAGAGGTATCAGGAAATATCTTAGAAAATAAAGGTGACTGGTATCATAGATATTGGAACTTGAAGGTTTGAACAAACCAACCAATAAAATTTTAGGTGACTGAGTGCCCTCTCCCTTAGACAATGTGCAAATTGGCTAAGTGCCACCACCCCCCCCCCCCCCCATAACCATGCTTAGATGTTTTTACTTTTAAAGTAGATACATTTTATATTATTCAAAATCTGTTACTATATTTTATTGCTATTCAACAATTATTAATAATAAGCATTATTATTGCCCATTTTTAACAAGGATTATGTCCACTGACACCCCCCCCCCTTTCCAGCCAGAAGAAGAAGAAGAAGAAAAAAAAGATATTTTTATGTATATGTCACTGTATCTTGCCAGATGCATACTACAGAATTAGACCAATATACAATAAAACATAAAATAAACTTTATAGCTGAATTACACAACAAACAGTTCATTCTTTCAATACAAGTGTTACTGTTTGATTTCCAACTGACCAGCATGTCTTTCTGTTCACACAGCATAACAGTTTGTTTTTTATATCTTTTGTTACATTTCCAGTCCCCTTATAACTGGTCAACCTTCTGCAGCGGCAAAGTGGTTAGTCTATGTGTTTGACCACAGTAGTCATGTGCTCCCTAAAAAAACAAGACCACATCCGCCTTGTCTTGCATCAGTTCATCATTCAGTGGTCATGTGCTCCCTAAACGGTCAAGACCACATCTGCCAGTTCATCATTCAGTGGTCATGTGCTCCCTAAACGGTCAAGACCACATCCGCCTTGTCTTGCATCAGTTCATCATTCAGTGGTCATGTGCTCCCTAAACGGTCAAAACCACATCTGCCAGTTCATCATTCAGTGGTCATGTGCTCCCTAAACGGTCAAGACCACATCCGCCTTGTCTTGCATCAGTTCATCATTCAGTGGTCATGTGCTCCCTAAACGGTCAAGACCACATCCGCCTTGTCTTGCATCAGTTCATCATTCAGTGGTCATGTGCTCCCTAAACGGTCAAGACCACATCTGCCAGTTCATCATTCAGTGGTCATGTGCTCCCTAAACGGTCAAGACCACATCCGCCTTGTCTTGCATCAGTTCATCATTCAGTGGTCATGTGCTCCCTAAACGGTCAAGACCACATCTGCCTTGTCTTGCATCAGTTCATAATTCAGTGGTCATGTGCTCCCTAAACAGGCAAGACCACATCCGCCTTGTCTTGCATCAGTTCATCATTCAGTGGTCATGTGCTCCCTAAACGGTCAAGACCACATCTGCCTTGTCTTGCATCAGTTCATCATTCAGTGGTCATGTGCTCCCTAAACGGTCAAGACCACATCTGCCTTGTCTTGCATCAGTTCATCATTCAGTGGTCATGTGCTTCCTAAATAAACATGACCAAATCCGCCTTGTCATGCATCAACTTATAATCCAGTGGTGTAAAAGCCGCTATCTACTCTCTTTTCATTTCCCAAAACATCAAAGAAAGTTTACTCCCGGCGACTTCTGATATGATAAATAAATAGGGATTTTCTGGACAGAAACAGGTTTAGGATGGTAGATGGTCAGTACACTTTAATATATTATGACTTAGAATCAAGATCTATCTTCATTATATTATGACTTAGAATCAAGATCTATCTTCATTATATCATGACTCAGAATCAAGATCTTGCTTCATTATATCATGACTCAGAATCAAGATCCTGTTTCATTATGTCATGACTCAAAACCAAGATCCCACTTCATTATATCATGACTCAGAATCAAGATCTAACTTCATTATATAATGACTCAGAATCAAGATCTAACTTCATTATATAATGACTTAGAATCAAGATCTAACTTTCTTATATTATGACTCAGAATCAAGATCTAACAGCATGAACAATGAACCTTAATTTCAAGTTGCATCATAAGAACACATCATGAGAACTTATTGTACTGAGCTTAATAACAGATCCCATTTAATGCAGGGATATGTCCATAAGTGTCCCAGCCTCTTCCAGAGATCTCACATGAAGAATCTCAGGATAGCGCATGGATAATGCTGATGGTACACATTTACAGGGATGCTATATATCTTCCTTCCATTTTTGGAACCGATGTGACCTTTTCAGCTGGAATTTTTCAAATTACAACTGTCCACTGAATTTTAACATGCACAACATAGACATAGGTTGTCTAAGTTTCAACCATTCTCTTATTTAAAAAAAAACTGAAACAGTTCAACATGGTGAGGCAAGTGAATTCTGCTTGAGCCAGAGCCAGAGATCAAAACCTCTGACCTGCTCTAACACCTTGATCCTTATTTACATGAAACTAAATAATCATAGGGGGCTGCGTGGTCTCGAGGCATGGTGTCTGCTCTGAATGCTGAAGGTCCCAGGTTCAAGCCCCGCAAGGGCTAGGATTTTTTTTCACAGACTTCTAGTAATTTTCCCTTATCTCTGGGTAGTGAGATAGGATGCCTGTGTGTATTGTTACGCATGTAAAAAATCCCTTATCAGTTGGAAATCGAAAAAGAGTAGCCTAACGGTGCTGACTGGCCAAAAGTTTGAGTAAAATATCTACCCGAAGTATTTTAGGATCCTCGCCGGTGCTACAGAGTTTGTGCACTGCGCTGAGATTCTTCGAACTCAGGCTTGAATTAGAAGTATAACGGAGCACTTATGGGTTACTACCCTTGTGCCATGATGTTGATCCATCGTCTAAACTAAACCTAAATAATCAGAGCTATATTTTTATTTAGAAAACAGCAAGACAGTAGGTCAACTTGGCAACACGATGGATTTCCAGCACAAGACTATTTATAGTTACAAAGTGAATATCAAGTAAGCTTTAATAGACATTTAGAAAAAAAAAAATGCAGTTTCAGAACACAACTCAAAAATATATTCCAATGTTCACACTGGGCCTTCTCCTTCGATGCCATGGAAGTTCATTGCAGCAAAATTCTTGGCTTCCTTGAGTCTTGAACGACTGTAGAAAACAGGATGCATTAATATCAGATGAAACAGAAGATATAGTCTCAGGTTTAACAGATATTCACATATGAGGAAACATGAATCAAGTAATGCAATCTCTGATCTAGGAACTGTCTGTCAAAATGAAAACTGGTCATACCCTTTATAAAAGATATGAACTTCATATTAATTGTTGAGAAAATCACAAAATGACTGAGTGAATTTCTATACATCACTGGCTAGCATCTATACATCACTGGCTAGCATCTATGCATCACTGGCTAGCATCTATACATCACTGGCTAGCATCTATGCATCACTGGCTAGCATCTATACATCACTGGCTAGCATCTATGCATCACTGGCTAGCATCTATGCATCACTGGCTAGCATCTATGCATCACTGGCTAGCATATATACATCACTGGCTAGCATCTATACATCACTGGCTAGCATCTATACATCACTGGCTAGCATCTATACATCACTGGCTAGCATCTATACATCACTGGCTAGCATCTATACATCACTGGCTAGCATCTATACATCACTGGCTAGCATCTATACATCACTGGCTAGCATCTATACATCACTGGCTAGCATCTATACATCACTGGCTAGCATCTATACATCACTGGCTAGCATCTATACATCACTGGCTAGCATCTATCTATTACTGGCTAGCATCTATACCTCACTGGCTAGCATCTATACATCACTGGCTAGCAACTATACATCACTGGCTAGCATCTATACATCACTGGCTAGCCTCTCTGGCTTTTTTACACACCTACTGCATCTGCTGCCTGTTGAAGTGTTGGTAGATTCTGCAGTTTGAGATCTTGGTGGTTCAGATGGTAAACTGTCCATCAACATCTTCAGTGCATCAAACCTACAACAATAAAAGCAAAACTTTAAAGCTGAAACTCTAACTTAAAAAGAAAAAGAGAAATTAATATCTGGGTGCTATATTTTCAAGTTTTTATACAAGAAAGTCAGTGTGAATAATTTAGGCATCCAGTTGTTCATTAATCATATTAACTTCTAGAAACTATTACTCTACTTTTTAAAATTCTGACAAACTGGCAAGGAAGTATCATTCTACTTATTACACTAAAATATTATGTTGAAAAAAATATCACCAATAAGAATTGAAAAGAGAATTGGGCTATCCTCCGAATAACGGTCGGTAAAGATAGCGGCCGCAAAATATCCTTTCGAGCCACAGTCACGTGACCTAATATGCGGTTCTCCGGCGACTACCGCCACCGCCACATGGCGTGAATTGGGGCTAAACTAGATGGCTAGGACTCACGAGCAAAGCTTCAGGAGATGCGGAAGCTGCTGCTCGTAGGCCCTAGCCATCTAGTTTAGCCCCAATCCACTGGGGGGACTCGTGGTGGTGGCGGTAGTCGCCAGAAAACTGCAAATTAGGTCGCCAGAAGTGCGCAATTGACGCGTGACTGTGGCTCGAAAGGATATTTTGTGGCCGCCATCTTTACCGACTGATATGCAGAGGATAGCCGAGAATTGAATAGGGGCATGAATGCACATGTGTAGAAGTACATAAGCACAGATACAAACTTATAAGCAGCTTTTTATGTGAAGTAGCTATTTCAATTTGTTCATACCTTGAAGTATACAGTGCTAAACTTAATTTTTTATTTTAATATTTTTTTAATACCAATTGCTACTTAATGAAGTATGTAGTAAATAACACATTAGCCATCTTTACTTCTCAGAACATTTACTGAGACCTATTTCAGAGTTTGCAATGGGGCACTTTCAACAAACATCAGATAAAGGCAGTTATACTTTTTGTGTGGCCACATTATAAGAAAAGTAAAACTGGAAAGATTCATGAAAAAAAAAGAAAAAGAGGAAGACAATTAGATATTCTTGACACCCCTTTGTCACGGCATAGAAGGGTTTCATTAGGTGAACTGATATATGATGTCAGGAATCACAATATGTGAAAAAAATGATTACCCATGCCAGGCATCTGATGATGATAACTGTTTCAATACCAATGGTAATATCAGCTATTATACTACCACTACATATAACAGCTGGAATAATTTGTTAAAACAAAAATATTAACTTGATGTTTTTATTATAAAGAAATAATCTGCTAAGCAAGAAGGAATCTAAAACAATAATTTGTAAAGAACGATCACATCAAACAAATACCTTTCATTGATAGACTTCATCAAGGTTCCCTGTTCATCTGAGGCTGCTTTCAGCTGGGAGTCCAGCTGCCGGACAGTGATCACTGGCAAAAGAAAGTAGTCAGAACTCACAATACCACCCTCAGTTCAGTAAGTAAACAAACTATACCGCACATTTTCCAGAACAAAATGTGGGCCATTATTTTAGCATTATGGAAACATTCTGGGTCATTATGGTGGGTCATTATGAAAACAAATGCAGTCAAATACAAAAGATTTAATTTGGAAATGAAAAGAGGGTTGCGGAAAAGACACACAAAAAGACAAACAGTAATAAATTAAACAATATACTGCTCAGCCCATCTGAGCTATATGGGACAAGTTAAATATTTCAGCCATATTAAGAGATTCAACCCTCCATTATAAATCGTAGTTAGGAAAAAACTGGAATGCAGACGACCAGTAGGTTTATTTGTGATACAGTTTAGAAGACACCATTAACAGATAGACAAAAAAAATTGTCTGAGAGTGTACACCTAGGCTGAACATAGAGACTGTTTGCAATGATTAGCTAAGAGATACTTATATTTGAATGCTGAATTAATAATCAATATCACAGCCCTCGGGGCACTCCCATAAGCACTCCATCCCCATCTTTAACAGCAAGTGAAGACTTCCCAGTCTGATGGTACCAGTAACTGTCTGATTGTGTATTTGTCGTGCGTTTCCCTTAAATGTTGAGCTTTAATCAGATCCTCAGATGACTCCTCCCAGTGCTATTCTCCTCAGATTGTAATGATCTGTCTGTGCTTCCACACTGTTCACTACTTATATTGATCATGGGACAAACACTTTCTAATGAGTTAAACTAAATGTTGTCATTCCCGACTGCCCCCAGTTTTTAATGTGTGCAACCTGCATATGTGACCTACTTATTTTTAATGTTTATTTGAGAGAAACCAAGGTATCTTAGACGACTGCCCAAAAGAGACAAGTGGACCTCTGATACCTTAAACAAAACAACCATGATTCTTTCAAAATGTGCAACTTGGATTCTACAACCTAAGGTAGATTCTGTAGCCTCTCAGTCATGTCTCCCACAATCAGAGAATCTTTTTGATTGAGTAGGAGAAAGATGATCGGTCACTTACTGCTTGAGGCAGACATTGGTCTCATGAGGGGAACACCATCTTGTTTGACATCAGACTTTTTCAATGTAACCTGGGGAAGAGAGAAAACAAAAACAAAAACCCAGATATTCACAGTTTCAAAAAAATCATCAGCTGACTAGTCCAAACTTCTTCATCATTATCATCAGGTACCTTGCCGACTGGTGAGGATGATCATGCATCTCCATGTTACGTTAAAGCTTTCAGTTTCAGGCAATTGTAACTTATAAGTATTTCAGGAATAGGCTAAAACAATGACAAAATGAGACACAATTAGTGAAGGTAAGACTGGCAGATTTTCCTTATGTAATAACAATTTGGAGCAGACAATAAATGGATGGGCATATAATGTCACTGGGAGATTCACTATGAGTTGCTCTAGAATAAGATTATAGTAAGATTTACAGTCTTTACTTGTGAATTATCATTATACAAAGTATTTTATATTGTTGCTTGATTCTGATCACTTTTAATGTACATATGACTTCTCTTTTCAAACATTTCAGAAGAGGCAATTTATACCAGTGCAAAAAAAAATCTACAGCATTGGTGGGATACAAATCTATGTAAACTCAAGTCATGAGTGTTATAAATAATCATTTGAATGTAGTATTGTAAGTTTTCTCATTTGAGTTTAGTCTGGACAGTGACTTATTCATTCTGTTCTTTTCGAATTTCCATCTATCAAGAGATTCTCAACATGAACAGAGGTCTTATCAGTAACTGAGCTTTGTGCTAAGAAGATTAAGTGCTCAGTTCACTATCAAAAGATCATGAGAAAATAATACCATCCTTTTTATATTTTGTAAACATCTAGTTTGAGAATGTAGGTGGAGACAACCACAGCAGCTTTCCGTTGGCCTGAGAACTAGCTGGACTCTTATGATGTGATTATAACAGATGCATCAATCCTGCTGAGAAAAGTGGAAAAAGTATCTGTGTGGAATTTTCTTTGAATTTTTTCTCTCAGCTATGCCTGTGTTTTAGGAAACAAACTGCAGACTGAGTGGCTGGTTCTGCACTACTGAGTAGTGAATTGATGCATGGCAAGCTATATGTGTTCAAAGTCTTTTTTTTTTTTTTGACCAAGTGAACAACGTGGAAATGCAGACAAATCATTGCATCTGAAGAGTGACTAAGGGATCTAGTCGTGATGTTACACGCAGAGGAAACAAGATGGACATATAATCAAACCGCAACTAGTATCATCCTCACTTAAACTTTTAGCTGGCTGCTGAAGATGAGAACAGAGTGCACATGGAAATGTCACGAGTGCTGTGGTGGTTCCCAACTCAACTCAACTCATTCATATTTTGTAAAATCTACAGCCTAAGTCACAAATCAAATTAGTTATGCTCAAACCAAAGACAGAGAAAAAATCTCTAAGCTTCTTTGAAACCTAGTAGAACAAACGAACGAACAAACTTTATTTTCAAAGGGTTACAAATTGGGCACGCAGGCCCGTCTGACATTTGGCCCTTCTAAGCTCTCATTTTTCAGAGTACCAATACCTGTTATCAATAATGCATGTTATGGATATAATAAAGAAATATATACTATAGATTGTAGATAGTAGATTGTATGAAGAATATTACCTTCCAGTGAATAAACAAACATTAGAAGCAAAGAAGATAAATGCCTCAGAACTTCAGTGCCACCTTGGAAACTGAATACCTGGCACATGCCAATCACATGACTAAGCTGACAACATAACATCTTCAGCATCTTCACCCGCAGGAGAAGGAATGAACTCCAGAAGAGATTTCATCTGGAGAGGTAGAGGGGGAATCTGGAAGAATTACCACTGCTGAAATAAAAAATCTTTTGACCATTTGGTCAAAAAGGCAAGAAGTTGTTGAGAGGTGGTATCCTGAAAGCGCCCCAGTTAAGAGGTGTGTAAACTTATTTAATAATAACATCACTGAACATTTTAGAAAAATAAAAAAAATGGTCACCAACACCAGAGCACTTTTGAAAGCTGGCTGTCAACAAAAACTAGTGACCCGAAATCTTCTACAAGTGGTGAATGACTACGATATGAAACACCAAAAAGGATTCTTGATGCTATCATGGAAGTCGTCCCGTCCCATATTCAAAACAAAAATCTCCCTAAATCTCCATTCCTCCTCCTATTTCTATGTCATCATTTTGATCACTGTACAGTAAATAAAATGTTTTTATAAATTCTTTATTTATTTATGTTTGTATTCAAATATGATCCTTCATTCATTGGCACCTTTCCGTCTTTCCAGACGATAGTGTTATATTGCGCTATGAGGAGGCATGAGACTCACAGCCCATGGCGATGGCGTGACTAGCAAGACCCGCCCATGTCAAGAAAATCTTCCACAATGATAGCATGGGATTTCAGTAACAACATTTAATTCGTTTCTTTTCAGATGCTCAGCTTTTTTCCTTTCTGCAATCATGTTTTCCTTCAGTCTCATTCCCTTCCTGATACGCCCTTTCCACACAACACGGTCCATAGAATTTTGTTCCCATGACATTGACATTGATCATTATGTTTTACTTTATTTACAGTGTACAGTAGTTAGGAAAATACATTTTAAAATTTAAGTTTATCAGACCCAAGAAATAGAGGATGCTTTTCAAGATTAGAAACTGGTACTCGCGGCATGGATAGGTTTAAGGAAAGCTTTTGACTAGGTTTGGAAGGAGGGGCTTTTGATGAAATTGAGAAACTATAAAGTAAATGGAAGAATGTACAATTAGATTAAAACATATCTACATAACAGAAGAGCCAGGGTACCGGTAGATGGTTTCAAAAGTAAAAAAGTTCTACTGCGACATGGTGTCCCTCAAGGTGGTGTCCTGTCGCCCACACTTTTTCTCTTATTCATCAACGACCTGGTTGCTGAAATACCAAATGGAATCAAAATGGCAATGTATGCCGACGACCTGGTACTGTGGTGCACCGATGAACATGCAACAATAGCCACAAGAACACTACAGTGGGCTACATATGCACTTGGGGCATGGGCAAATAGATGGTGTGTCAGCATCAATACAGACAAATGTAGCACCACACTCTTCACTCTCTCCCCAAAGCAAAAAGCGGGCATCATCAAAATAAACGGAAAACCCCAAAGAGATGATAAAGAGCTCACGTCCTTCAGAGTCACATTAGATGACAGGTTGACATGGAGAAAACATATCAACAAGGCAGCAACCAAAGCCAGGAGGAAGACAGCCATACTAAGAAAACTAAGTCGAACCACATGGGGAGCCAGTGGGAAAATACTCAATAAAGTATACAAGCAGAGCATACAACCATACTTGGAATATGGGTCAATTCATGGTGTTCAGCATCTAGTACCACATTAAAGGATTTGGACAAAGTGCAAAATCAAGCACCCAGAGTCATCACAGGAGGGATGAAATCAACCCCCATATTAGAAATGCAGAAAGCTAGGAAAACACAGGCACTGAGAATCGCAGAGAAACAAAGTTGCAAACACAAGCTGAAAAGTTCCTCAGTATGCCAGACTACCCCATGAAAAATAGATTTCAGAACCTAGCCTTGGGACGGTTAAAAAGAAGCAGCTTTATACATCAAGCAAAAAGAATATGTAGACAAACTGCTGACCTTCCAGAAATTGGTTATCCACTTAACAGTATTCCAGAACAAACCCCGTGGAGAGAGAAATGCAAACTAACAGTACAAATCCAGACAAATGTGAAAGGAATATTTGACAAGAAAGAACAAGATAGTGTTTAAAGCAGAATGGCCACCCTCAGTTATATTGATGAAGAATACCCACAAGAACTATGGGTCAGAGTCTATACAGAAAGTGCAGTTAGAAATGGTGGGGCTGGAGTGTACATAGAATTCTCAGATGGTACTAGGGATAAGTCCAGCTTACCAACCGGAAAGTACTGCCATAACTATGATGCAAAAACTCAGGCAATCAAGATAGCAACAGAGAAAATGCTAAATACCAATCTTGGCTTACAGTATGTGGTAATGCTGACAGATGCAAAATCAGTATTCGAAGCACTCCAGCCTAGGAAACTACCAGAATTGCAAACACTGCTGACACAACTCAGCCTTCAGCGAAGAGTTGTAATGCAGTGAATACCGTCACATTGTGGAGTGCCTGGAAATGAAAAAGCTGATCAACTGGCAGGAGAAGGTGAGACAAAAGTGCAGCCGGATGTACCAGTCACATACCACCAAAAGAAAAGAATCATTAAATCAATCAGGAAACCACCAGCCCCAGCACAAGACGACTATTTTATTATGGACAGATCAGAATCATTATCCTTCGCCTCAGAACAGGGCACAACCGATTATGTAACCACATGTACACAAAATTCATGACAGGTGTATCAGCAATGTGCATCTGTGGAAAGGTGCCCCAGTTAGCAGAGCATGTACTCCAGGATTGCGCCGAATTTGACACATTAAGGCAAACCTTTTGGCCAGAAAGAACAACAGTGGAACGTAAACTCTATGGACCACTGAATGAATTAACAACAACAGTGAAATTTATACAGGAGACAAAATTGCTGATATAGACAACGTATTTCAGGCGAACAAAAGAAGAAGAAGAGAGACCCTGGAAAGGATTATTATTCTAACATTATTTTTAATAGGAAAACTTGCCTTGGAAGTCAGACAATTTGGAATTCCAGTGCCCTCTTGGAAGAGATTATATTTCAATTCAAAGATACCACTGTATTCTTGAAACAACAACAACAAAAACCCCTCTACACAAAAATGCAATAAAAAAAATCAAAATATGTAATCGCATAAGCATAGCCAATTCACACTTCGACAAAGTGTTTGGCCAAACATTACTGCTCCAATTACTGTTTGGGTATTTTTTATTTAAGTAAGTAAAAATTAAAGGTCACTCACTGGGAACATTTTAATGCCTTGTATGTGTTTTTAACTTACCCCATCAATGACTTCTAGTCCAGTTAGCACTTCAGCTAAAAAATGATGGTAGTCAGGCATCTCCCCATCAGACATTGTGAAGGGATTGTGCTCAACATATAGCTCTACCAGATCCAAGCAGCCTGACAAAGTGCCCTAAAGTAGTTAAGACACAATGTAAATATATACATACACACACACACAATATATATAGTAAAGTAAGTAAAGGTCCCTTTTCCACAACTTTAGGCAAATTGGGAATACAGGGCTAGACCTATATTTTTATAGACCAATCGGCACTTAGTGGGTGATGTGGTCAGCACCACGACGGCCACCTTTACTTCCCAGGACTGCCCCTGGTACCCACTCAAGGCTGGGTCAACCTGTTAGTCAAGGTCATTTTTGACAAAAGTCTGGCTCTGTCAGGACGCGAACCCACGACCTTCCAATCTGCAGGCAGGTGTCTAACCGCGTTAGTATTACAGGGGATGCCTCAGGTGCACTTAGAGGCAATGACTAAAGATATGGCAGCAGTGAAGACAAAGATGAAGTATAAGACGGGATATTCAATATAAAGTTTTAGTTAGACCTCTGTTTCTACTACACCTACATTTAAGGCAGCAGTGGAGACAAGGATGAAGTAGAAGACGGGATATTCAATATAAAGTTTTAGTTAGACCTCTGTTTCTACTACACCTACATTTAAGGCAGCAGTGGAGACAAAGATGAAGTAGAAGACGGGATATTCAATATAAAGTTTTAGTTAGACCTCTGTTTCTACTACGCCTACATTTAAGGCAGCAGTGGAAACAAAGATGAAGTAGAAGACGGGATATTCAATATAAAGTTTTAGTTAGACCTCTGTTTCTACTACACCTACATTTAAGGCAGCAGTGGAGACAAAGATGAAGCAGAAGACGGGATATTCAATATAAAGTTTTAGTTAGACCTCTGTTTCTACTACACCTACATTTAAGGCAGCAGTGGAGACAAAGATGAAGTAGAAGACGGGATATTCAATATAAAGTTTTAGTTAGACCTCTGTTTCTACTACACCTACATTTAAGGCAGCAGTGGAGACAAAGATGAAGTAGAAGACGGGATATTCAATATAAAGTTTTAGTTAGACCTCTGTTTCTACTACGCCTACATTTAAGGCAGCAGTGGAGACAAAGATGAGTTAGAGGATGGGAGAATAAGATTTTCTTTCACTATCCCGGGCAAAATAAAAGTAATGTGTGCGCGTGTGTGTGTACGCACACTAGATTTTATTGCCCATCTTCACCCGTGATAGTGAAAGAAAGAAAGTCTTCCTTTCATTAGGCCTCTTATCATGTCAATAGCTTATCACTGATACTTAACACCATAAGCACCATCAATAACACACATGCGTGGTAACGTAACTGCTACCTGCATGCCAGTCAACCTGAATGTCAAGGGTTCAAATCTGCCGTGAGTATTTTTTTTTCAATGACTTTGGCTGCTAGGTAGACCCAGTCTAATATGGGTACCAGGCAAAGGTCATGGGAAGTAAAAGAGGGTCAGCATGATGTTAAGCACATCCTTGTTTTAGTGCTGACTGGTCTAGTCTAGCATCACACAGCCGATATGCCAGTGGTATAAATAGGGCTTTTATTACACACACAAAAACATAACAATCATTGATGGAAAACTGGTTACTAACATTATTTATAACTGAACATTTTAACATGGTTACTAACATTGTTTATAAGTGAACATTCTAACACGGTTAATAATATTATTTATAAATAAACATTCTAACATGGTTACTAACATTATTTATAAATAAACGTTCTAACATGGTTAATAATATTAATTATAAGTGAATATTCTAACATAGTTACAACCATTTTTTATACAAAAACATTCTAAAATGGTTAATACTATTAATTATAAGTGAATATTCTAACATGGTTACTAACATTATTTGTAACTGAACACTTCTAACATAGTTACTAACATTATTTATAAGTGAACATTATTACATTGTTAATGAAAATATTTATGAGTGAACATTATAACATGGTTGCTCACTTATTTTTTATAAGTGAACATTATAACATGGTTGCTAACATTATTTATAAGTGAACATTATAACATGGTTGCTAACATTATTTATAAGTGAACATTATAACATAGTTGCTAACATTATTTATAAGTGAACATTATAACATGGTTGCTAACATTATTTATAAGTGAACATTATAACATTGTTGCTAACATTATTTATAAGTGAACATTCTAACATGGTTATTAATATTATTTATAAGTCAACATTCTAACATGTTTACTAGTTTTACGTAAAAAGTGAAATATTAAACAAAAACACATACAATTTCATCCCAGCTAGAGATCTGGTTGTCGCAGGCAAGCAACACTTGGAGGCTGGGAAACAAACTGGCAACACAGGATAGTACTTTCACATAGTTAGTGTTAATGTTCAGCTCCTCCAGAGATCTAACAGAAATATGAGGTACAGTCAGCAATGATAAAGTGCCCAGCTTATTCATTTTGTTTTCATACAGTCTCTGGAGTAAAGTACTTGATGGGATACAGCATAGTACACCAGGCAATACATGGTACCCTTACCCATTCACAGCATTCATAAAATCAAGTAAAAGATTCCCCTTTCATGCCATGGTGTGTACTTAGTATATGGAGATAGCCCCAAATATCCAGCTCAGTCGGTAAAGTAAAAGGACTCATTTCCACGCCTTCAGGTTTTTAGGGCAGCCAAGGTCATTTCTGAAAACAAAAAGTCCGGCTCCATCAGAATTAAACCCACAAACTTTGGATCCGCAGGGAGTGTCTAGCCACCACACCATGACAGCTCTTCAGTTCAGTTGGCACTCACTGAGTAATAATGATAACATCATGTAACCTAGAAATCCTGCCAATGGGGGTTGGGGGGGGGGGGGATCACATACATGGGTAGTTGATGTGGTATACCTAAACTTTTCAGATAAATCTACCTTGATTAATCAAAATCATGAAATCCTAACAACGGAATGATAAATGAATGTTGAACATTAAATTAAGAGTCAACCTCACAGCACTTGGGACAAGTGCTCCGTCCCCATCTTTAGCTGCAAGCAAAGAGTTACAATTCTGACGGCACAAGCAACTGTCTGATTGTGTATGTGTCTTGTCTTTCTCTGGAGTGTTGAGCATCAGCCCGATGCCCTGGTAACTCCTTGCAGTGCCATTCACCTCAGACCGTAATGATCGTGCCTCCACACTGTTCACTCTCTCCCAAAGGACTCTTACAACATTTAGCTTTCCATACACCAGTTCACCACCAAGTGATGCAAAACCAGCCAGTCGATCTGCCTGTATGTTACCCAACACAAATAAGGGCACAAAAGGATCCTTGCTGGTGCTATAAAGTTCATGCTCAGAGATTATCTTAGTGCCACTTCACAGCAAGACTAGAATGAACATAGTTCATGAATCCAAATGAATTAGTCAGTTCCCTGTGTGCGTTCTGGGGCCCTATTTTAGGGGAAAAAAGAATAGACCCACTGCCTACCCAAAAGCATGTCGTAAGAGTCAACTAATTGGGAGTTTCCTTCGAAGTTGGAGCTCATCTGCCTGAGAAGCAAGGAAACAGCAGTCTGCATTCAAATGAGTCAGATCTGTAAAATGGATGCAATCCCAACAATCAGGTTCTAGAACAGGACTGCAGTCCAAAAGTGGATGAACAACCAGAACTTTCTGCCAGAGTTTACAGCTGGTGAACGCAAAGAAGAAGAAGAATTAGTCAGTTTGTCTATTCAAATATTATAAATGAAAATGAAAGGCAACCTCTATCTTTACCTAATTAAAAATAAAAGTTATACTGTACCTTAATTTTATAAGAGAATTCAAAGTTTTTATCAGATTATGGGAGACATCCAATATCTGAAATAGAATAACATAATACAACAAGCAGGCAAACACACACACAAACATATAAAATCAGTGACATTAGTTCTGTGGCAGATACTGTAATGATAATGGTAGACCTTCACATACAAAGATGGCAGTTACTACCTTCCTCATCTCATTTCCTACCCAGACTATTCCAATCAAATTGTGAAAACTACCCAGTTGCCCAGTTTATTATGCTGAGTTCACCCTATATATGAATGGACAGGAAAAATCAATCTACACTGGCTTGGGAATGATCTGGTGCGAGCCTTGGTGGGAACTAAATATATGTCAGTAGATCATTTATATATTTCTCTGAAGCTGGCAGAATTGACAGAGAAAAAGAAACTAGATGTCAGAAAGCAAGTGCACTTATATACCAATTGTCACCATTATTGGGACATCTAAGCAAAACTATGAGTGCAGAGAGACAGATTATTAACAACATATTCATTCCAACATTAAGCTACCAGTGCCAAACATGGACACTATCTGCCCATATATGCAAAATCACCACCTGCGAGATGAGTTGCCTAAGAAAAGCAAAATAATGAAACTATCGGGCAAATGGTAGGAATGACACCTAGTACTAGATTCATAGAGAAACAGCAGATCAAGTGGTTTGGCCATCTCGTTAAATTGCTGAAAGATCAAATCCCATCACAAGCACTACATCTCAAAGATCAACTACAAGAGCAAGATGATGGCGCGGAAAATATTGACTGACAACATTAGAGACACTTTACGCCTTCAAGGCATGTCAATAGCCAGTGGCAGTCAGCGTGCACTGGATCGCAAATTATTCTTCCCCATGAAGCTTAACAGCAGAAGTAGTTTATGATGATGATGATGATTGATAGCATGTGATATCCTGTCTATCCAACACTAGCATGGGACCTCTGGCTCTGCTTTCATTGTGAATTACTAACAGGGCTCTCTGTGATGCACTATCTGTGGCAGTATTGAAACATGTCTGAACCATCTGATTTGTTGTTTTCTGGTGTAGTTTAGCACTGGCGCTGTCCCAGCTTGTTTCCTGATATCCTCATTTCTGATCCTGTTTCTTTTTGTTACAGTTGGGATTCATTGTAGATTTCTGTAGTTTTGGTTTAATAACAGTTATCTTTATATTCATAAATATACATACATATACATTTACAATCACCCAATTTACATGCAGTACGGTATATGTGATTAGGAAAATACTGTTCGTGATACAACTGGCAAACTTGACTAGTTAAGCTGTTTGCCCATGTACAATCAAGGATCTAAGTCTGGTTTAGGATTCCATTTTTGAGTGCAGGTATTTTGAATATTCCTGATGGTGGCTGCTGGAGATAAAGATCATGCTTTGTGCATTAATCTTGTGAGTGACCAGCTGCTATCCAGAGAGAGAGAGAGAGAGAGAGAGAGAGAGAGAGAGAGAGAGAGAGAGAGAGAGAGAGAGAGAGAGAGAGAGAGAGAGAGAGAGAGAGAGAGAGAGAGAGAGAGAGAGAGAGAGAGAGAGAGAGAGAGAGAGAGACATTTAGGATAAAACCTGGCACGATTAGGTCAATCCTTTCTGCTTCAAACATCTTTTATTCAGAAACTTATCATTTTGAGTATGCTAAATAAAAGAATTAACTAGCAGATCCCTGGTCTGTGATCCCATGAACTTTTAAAAACTATGTACAAAGATTACCAAAATTGTACCTGTAAGTTTGGCAGGTTAGCAAGACCTGAAAGGTCAGATATCTGATTCCTGGAGAGGTCAACTTCCTGTAGCTTCTTGCACTTAGTTAAGTCACCAGTGTTCTTTATTCTATTTCCAGAGGCAAATAGTTCGCTAAGGTTGGGTAAGTAGCTCAGTGGCTGTAGACAAAAATGCAAGATATAAATGTATTGTTGTTCTCCCTAATCATCATCATCATAAACCACTTCTGCCGTTAAGAGTCATGGGGAGGAATAATTTGCGATCCAGTGGACACTGGCGGTGACTGGCGACTGTCATGCCGTGAAGGCTCAAGTGTCTTTAATGTTGTCATTCCATTTTTTCGTAGCCGTCCTCTTACTCTTGTAGCTGATTTTCTGAGATGTAGTGCCTGTGATGGTATTTGATCTTGCTGCATTCTAACAAGATGGCCAAATGACTTGATCTGCTGTTTCTCGGTGAATCTAGTACCAAGTTTCATTTTCACAATCTGTCTGATAGTATCATTTTTCCCTTGATCTCGGATGGTTAGGTCGGCAACTCTTCTCAGGCAACGCATGTCTCAAGTGGTGATTTTGCTTTTAAGAGCTTTAGATAGTTTCCATGTCTAGTACTGGTAGCTTAATGCTGCAATGAAAATGCTGTTTTCCTGAGGTGGTTGTTAATTTGTAGTAATACATATGTGGACCAATATGAGTTAACGCAACTGCTCAGCATGGCATTAAGGTCACTGTTAATGGAGTAGGTGGGTGGCTGAATGACTAGATTAGTGTGGGTAAATGTTCTGTTTGGGACAGAAAGACAGCATCATTAGTATCCCCACTGCTGTCCATGTAGGCTTTATAACATTTACAGCAACTGCTGGATATTGTGGGGATAGAGAGTGCTAATTAAGAACTTTCCTTGAATATTAAGAAAGTGGAATTAATGGTTATATCAAAGAAAAAGATAACACCACAATGAGATATCTCAAATGAAGAAACAAGACTTAACCAAGTCAATAAATTCAAATATCTATCTAGGAACAGCCATATCATCGGAGGGAAAATGTGTAACAGAGATTAAAAGCAGAATAGATCAAGTGAAGGCAGCATTTCAGAAAATGAAAAATATCTTATCTTATGCAATAAGTTGCTCTCATCTAATGTCAGAAAGAGAGTGCTAAAATGTTACACAAAACCTGTTCTGCTGTATGGCAGCAAATCTTAGAATGTCACTGAACAAATTAAGAAGAATTTGGAAGCAACAGAGATGTGGTTTCAGAGACAAATGTTACGAATACCTTAGACAGCCAGAGTAACTAACAATGATTGTTTAAAAGAAGCTAATCAAAGTAGATGTCTATGTACAACAATAAGAAAGAGACTGACACTGTTCTTTGGCCCTGCATTGAGAACAGAGGCACTGGAGAACATTGTAACAACTGGAAAGATCAGTGGAAAGAGGGGTAGAGGCAAACCAAGAGAGATGATGCTGGATGGACTGAAACAATGGCATGAAGGGATATCATCAAGAGAACTGTTCCAGGCAGTCAGGGATCGCGATCTGTGGAAATGCATGAGAGCCTAGTTTGTAGGGCACATGATGATGCTATAAATACAAATGGGGGTTGTGGTCTCTCTGCATTTCCCTGTAGTAACATACAGATGGGAGTAGCGGACTATCTCACAATCTATAAGACAGAAAATCTGAACTGAAACAAAAGAAAGTGGCAGTTCTTCAAGACCCAAATGAAAACCTAAATGTATGACAGAAATTAGACATTTAGGATTTATTGGGCATGCAGCGAGCAGAAATAATCTTGAAAATTCATCGACAACATGCTAATTTCATAGGAAAAGAGCAAAGGGATGACAAACAGGCAAATACCGGATCATTTGGCTGCATGGTATATTCGTAACAAGAACATACACTTGATCTAAGAAAGGTGCTCATGTGAAGTGGTGAACCATTACCATACATCAGGCGTGGTAACACAATGGCCCACAGAGCAATCTTGACAGACCCATAAGGCTGTAGTACAATTACTATATAATATGGCCCTTTAACTCCCAAAATAGCAGAAACAATAACCAGCTTGAATAGAAACATCTGGAAATATATAATGAGGCTTCAGAATGTGGGTGCATCTGGCCAGGGGCACAGTGAGGAATTATAATCTTAGATTATCCCACATAAAAATATCCTGATACAATGAAATCTAGGTGTTATGTTTATACCGGTTTTTACTATATGGCCCGTGACCAGGTTTTCAATTCAAAATTTGCCTCTTGAACCAAACAAAGGTTGCCTACACCTGTCACACACGCTTATCAACATGACTGTGTGAAAGATGGAAGTTTGGAAGGGCCGAATGTAAGACAGGCCTGCGTGTCTAATTTGTAACCCTTTGAAAATAAATTTGTTCGTTCGTTCGCTCGACACATGACAATGAAAAGGATAAAAGCAAACAAACCCACCGCTAGAGTTTCCAGCCGATTGTGGCTCAAGTCGAGTGATGTGATATTAGAACAGCTAACAAGTTCAGGTATTTCAAGCTTGCTTATTTGATTACTATCGAGACGCAGACACTGTAGCTTCTTCAGGTTGCACAGTCCTCGGCCTAGCACACAAAAACACAGCAAGAAATAAATAAGAAGAGGCAGAAACAAGACATGTTTTAACTCAGTCACTTCCGTGAACTGTTTTAATACAGTTACATGTAGCTAAAAGAGAAAGAAGATGGTATTAAACTTGGCACATTCTGGCATTGAAAAACAAAGCAAAACAGGCACTGATTTCAGATAAATAAATGATTACAAGCTGTTAATGGCATAAAGTGGCCACTGAGTTGAAAACAATGAATACAACATGACTAGAAAGCTCATCAAGAGGCACAGAAAGAAGCACACAGATACAACTAAACATCTCAACCAGTCTTGACCAATGATTCCACCTGTTGAGCTTGAGCTAACTAATGTGCATTGCGTTTGTTTATTTTTTAGTATCAGCTTGACTGTAGTCACCCTTGTTTTGTACAGTGAGTGGAAGTTTGTTTCATGAATGTGTGAATTTGTGAGTTTTTGTTTTGCTGTCTTATTTTATGTCAGGGGACAAATACACTGAGCCCAGTTTGATACAGGTTTACCATGACTGTCTCCGCTGTGGGACATCACACTCTGGACTACTTGAAAGTCGGTGATATACCTAAGTGAGTTTTCACATCTGTTGAAAACTGAAGCAACCAGAAACTATTCTCCATGCACAAAATTACCTACAATTAAAACAACAACAAAAACAGTAAAATTATCTTTTTTTGTAAAAAGAAAGATTAGCTTTTCGGCAGGGTTTAAAAAAAAAATATAAAATGGCCCAATCTCTCTTTCTCTCTCTCTCTCTCTCTCTGCAGAAAAGCTGTCTGCCCACTGAAAGCACTGCACAAAGTATCAAATTGTGAAGACACCCAGTGACAATTATTACAAAAAAATCAAGGCTCACCAATTGTGCCAATTTTATTATGCTGTAGCTGCAGGTGACATAATTCTTTCAAGCTGTGAATACAGACACAAGTAAAGTGGAACAATTATTTCAGTCTGTAAACACAGAAACATGTGCAGATCAATAGTTCTTTCAGGCAGTAAATATAGCTACTTGTAAAGATCAATAATTCTTTGAGGCGGTAAATGTAGATATTTCAAAGATAAAAAATTCTTTCAGGTTGTAAATACAGATACTTGTAAAAATCAATAATTCTTTTAGTCTGTAAATACAGACACATGTAAAGATCAATAATTCTTTCAGGTTGTAAATATAGACAACTTTAAAGATCAATAATTCTTTCAGGCTGTATATATGGACACAAGTAAAGATCAATAATTCTTTCAAGCTGTAAATATGGACACAAGTAAAGACCGATAATGACACATAATTCGGTAAAGTTGTGGATAAACACAAACAACTTTTGAGGCTTTGAATTCATACACACAAGTAAAGAAACATAATTCTTTCAATTTGTAAATACGGACACAAGAAAAGATACATAATTCTTTTAAGCTGTAAATGGGCAGTTTTGTCAATTGGTGGTTCATTGATTTATACAAGAATTGATGGTGTCTGGATGAGTGGGAGTGTATGTAAATGGTGGGTGTTTATAAGTGAATTCAAACACCCATGTGTGAGCATGTATTTTTGGGCAAGTGTAAAAAGACATTAACAGAAAGAAAAAAAAAACTGTATAAAAGTACCTGGGTGGTACATATGACTACTGAGCAAGACATCCGAGTGAGAACATTTCTGGCCACAGCCAGTAAAATCAGGACAGTGTACATCTTCTAACTTACAACGACATTCTGTTTTTCGGTCTCTAGAATGTTTATATGTATTTCTGCCCCTGTGTACATGTACATACATGGAGTTTAAAGCCCTGTCGTTCTGAGAAGCCACAAAACCAACACTTCCGTCTGGGTCCAACCCCTATAAATGTTTGTTCACCAACTTTCTTTAGTGCCTTGCACAAAGGTAGCCCATCTACCAGCACTGATATATCATTTTCTCCTGCACAAACGTTCAGGAGTACTGAAATTGATTATATTTACCAAAAATAGCATTTAATGAGTGGTTCCTTGTGAATAAACAGCTTTTTAAAAGAAGTTATGATGTCATAACATCCCATTTCCAAGAGTGGTTCCAAGGAAACCAGGTTAGGAGCCTTCGTATTAGTCACCATATAAATATTTGTAATGGTCAGAGAGGAGCAAGTCAGTTAATTCTCCACTGCATTCATGTCTACTGATAACTTTTATCTTCTGTAACACTGTTTCAGTTCATTAAATTGAACCTGTTGGGATTATTTTTCAGCGTGTGCTACCTGTGTAAAATGTTTTTTTTAATGACTATTTTGTGGGAAATTCTCTTAAATACAGATCCCTAGCTTTGCTTTTATTTCTAGCTGACTGGGATGAAAGAAGTGAAGAAAAACTGTTTGTAAAGGACTCGTCTCAAGCCTTCAGCACATCAGTAGGTTGTGCTAGACCTATAGTTTTATTGACCAATCAGCATTCAGTGGGTTGAGTGTTGAGCTAATAAACTGATATCACAGTACTCGGTACATTCCCACCATTGCTCCATCCTCATCTTAAGCAGCCAGCGAAGAGTTCCAATTCTGATGGTGCCAGTAATTTGATGGGTGACTTATGAATTAACTTACTGGAACAAGCTAGAGTGCAGATGCCAACACTGTACTACAAGTATACACAGAATACGTACAACCAAAACTAAAGTATGGCATGGGAGCATACTCCACTGCAGTTAAATTAAACCTACACAAACTGGATAAAATACAGAACAGTGGTCTCAGAATCATCACTGGAGGTATGAGAAGCAGACCAATCCATGAGCTGGAGGCAACTTCTGGCCTTCAGAGCTTGAGCCTTCGAAGGGAAGAAAAGGTACTTACTCTCACAGAAAAATTTTAACGCATGAACAACAAACCCATGCACAGAATAGCAAACAACCTAACTAAAAACCAACTAAAAAGACAAAGCTTTCCCCATCTATCAAAATTGTACTATTCACAAAACAGTGACATTCTTTCTATAGATTCTCTAACATGGGAAATGATCCAGGCATACAGCATAGACCTACAGCCTAACTATACAGTCACAAACACAATTCCAGGCATAGACAGAAAGGCTGAAAAATGTGAATTAGTACTGCTTGCAAAGACCCTTGAACATCTCTACAACCGTTATCCAAAACATGGATGGTCACACGTACACACCGATGGATCACTAGAGGGAGCAGACAAAAATGGAGGAGTTGGATTCGTCATCATACTGCAAGATGGGACCACAGCAGAAATGTCATGTGCCTCTGGAAGACTGTCAACAAACTTTAGAGCTTGAGGAAAGAAAAATTAAAAACAACAAAATTGTTTTCCTTTGTGACTGCATCTTAGTCCTCCAGGAGACTCAGAAGGAATCAACAAGACAACATGGAGAGAGAACTGACCCACCAGCTAAACAGACTTACAGAAAACAATCAAATAGTTCTCCAGTGAAGAGACAGAATGCAGCAGGGGTGTGGTTTCTCAGATGATAGTTGTGATCACCTTGGAGAAAGCAGATTGTTGAATAAGTGAATGAAAGATTATTAAAAGGAAACTCTGAGAAAGGAATATACAGTATTCTTTGTTCATATGCTAAGAAAAGGGGAGAGGTGAAAATCTCATCAACACAATTGCTACAGAACATCATGGACCAAGATCTGTGAAAGGAAATAAGTACCTTAGTCACATGAGGATGACAGTTTACAAAGCATAATCCATGAACACAATCTCTCTCTCTCTCTCTCCCTCTCTCTTTTTGCGTTCACAGGCTGTGAATTCTGGCCAAAAGTCCACAATGAAGATCAGCAGGGAGCAGCCCGCAGGTACAGGACTTTGATGACCACACAACCACACAAATAGCTTAATTCTTCTTCATCACATTAGACACCTTTAACCTTGTTTCAATTCAGCACGACAATATGTAGAGGCATGCATCAGGTAAGGCTTCACCTGTTCTGTCCCAACATTTAGGTGGGTGGGGTTAATGGATACTGACATTTCAACTTTTCTGCCAATTAGTAGCATTTATGATGGTAGGGCACTGAGACTTTGCTGGTGTGCCATAGGGCATGTGTTTGTTGGACATTTGAGCCTTACCAGCAGACTGACAGTGGCTGTAGTAATGTACCTCAACGTGGTGATGACGACTTTGAAGGTTGACACGTGATGTACTTTGACAGGATTTTACTATGAGAAACCGTTCACATGAGATGTTGCTCGTCTAAGCTGCGGGCAAATCTGTTGTCAAGGGCTGTCTCAGCAGTTCAGTTTTTCTTTCACTTGACAGAATTTTAACTGAGAGTTGTCATTTAGTGGTACATTAGGCAAGCAGACTTTACTCATGCTCCACATGATTTTGTTAGACATTGGGGTGGGCATATGAGAGTCAGACTGGACCCTACATCTCTGGGTTCCACCAGCTCCGAGATCCCCTGCCAGCTCTGTTAATACTCATTTAAGACATTATCCATGGCGCACGACGGGGACATGCAGCAGAAGTCTTGCATGAGGTTCTTTAAAACCAAAACAGAGAAGGCTGGTGCCCAAGGTGAGGTACGGAGTATCTCCGTGTACCCATCACATCGAATTTAACTTTTCCTCATGCCATACCAGGTGAACACAATGAAACACATTTTTAAACAAATGTCCTGTCTTCACAATAGAGGTTAGCTGAAATGTATCCATTGCTTACTACAGGACTATTGCACAGTGAAACCTCAAAATCTTCCACATGCAACTCTCGTGCTACTGTTCAAAATCTGCAAGAACTGTCTTTCTTCAAATAATAAGTAAATATAAATAGAAATGAAAGAACAGTGAGGTCTGCATTTGACAGACTGCAGACATAATAGACTTCCATTTAATAACTAGAAAATTTTAGATTATACAAGTGAATAATAATTAATTAACAAATTTAAGATTTTAAATTCTTGCTTTTTTGTGTTCTCAGTGGGACTAAAATATACTGCATTTAAATGTTCTTTTAAATTCAAGGCAATATAAAATGTACAATAATGCCGCCTTGATAATGTTGAATATAATGATTGTTCAGATGAACAGACATGACACATCCTTCTCCCAAATTAGTTTAGTTAATCAACTGTGTGTTGTGCTATAAAATGTGCTTTTAGCTTTCTTTTAGCTTTCATTACAAAAAAAAAAAAAGTAAACTTGCACTTACTTTCCTAGTCCATCGATTTCTGTGATATCATTATCATATATTTTGAGCTCCCTGAGATCCTGAAACAATGTGAAATATATATATGTATGTATATATATATATATATATATATATATATATATATATATATATATATATATATATATATATATATATATATATATATATATATATATACATACACACACACACACACACTCACACACAGACACACAATATGTATATAGATTTTGGAACCTCACATGTTTATTATGGGGGTGGGAGATGTTAGAGTTATTGTTAGTTTATGTTTATTTCCCACCCAAACACCCTTATACTATTGGACTTTCCCGGGAACTCCCCACAAAATCTCAGAGTGAGTCCCCGAGATGGTGAGCCGCAATGTATCTATTGCTTACTACAGTACTGTTGAGCAGTGACACTTCAAAACTGTCTACATTGCAACTCTCATATCACTGTCCAAAAGCTACAAGAGCAGTTAGATATTGTCTTTACTACTTGTATTTATCATTTGTAGGGTGAAATGGGACAGTAGAGTCTTTAGTTACAGGATTTATGGCTACATGGTTAACAGTCACCTCAGACAGTGCAGGTTAGGATTTGACTGATGTCCCTGACAGAGAATATCCATCAACTCGGGTGTCCTGAATGAGATCTCAGCATTCTTAAACACTTGGCCAGCTAGTTACATGAGTTTAAACATATGACTGAAGGCTGGTAGTATAGTGGGTTGGGGGGGGGGGGGGGTGTTGTACTGTAGTAGCTAGACGCTTGCTTGTGAACCTAAAGGTTGTTGGTTCAAATCTGCACAGAAAAGATTTTTTTTTTTTTTTAAATGGCCTTTGCTCCTAGGATGACCCAGCCTTAAATGTGTACCAGGTAAAGTCCTCAGAAGTAAAGGCAGCCAGCATGATTTTGACCATATTACTAATCAAGGGCTGACTGATTTATAAAAAAAAAATTATTGAGTCTAGCCTGATAAGCCCCACATACCACTGGCGTGTAAAGGGCCTTTATTTTTACTTTTACCGTAGCATAGTGGCTAAATGTTTGCATGCTGGCTGGAAGGTCTTGGATCGAACCTGCATTGAATATGGTTTATATCAGAACTGACCTTGGCTCTCAGGTCAACCCAGCCACTAATGGATCACAGGTAACATCCTGGGAAGTAAAGATGGCTACCACATCACCCGACAGCCAACTTGTCTATAAAAATATCAGTCTAGCCCTATATGCCCAATGCACCATTGCCGTACAAAAAGAGTCCTTGGCTTTATTAAACACATAGTTTCATTGATTTGTTTGCTGCTCTCTAATAGTTTTAGTAATTCATTTTGAAATTATGGGCCCACACATCTATAAGGCGGCGTCTGTGGCTAAAACATTGCGAGTCTGACTTGTAATCCCAACGTACCGTGATCGAAACCCACTGCGGGCTACGTGGATTTTTATCATGGTATGGGACGTCGCAGGTCCACCCAGCCTCAAATGGGCACCAGGATGGGCTGTCCTGGGAAAGTAAAGACGGCCGGCGTAAAGCTGACCATATTACCCACCGAGTGCCGATTGGTCTGTAAAAATATGGGTGCTCTTTCCATATGCCCGATGCGCCTAAGGGCGTGTAAAGGGATCTTTACTTTTTTTTACTTACACATCTATAAGAGTTCAGATATTCCTAGCGACATAATTAATCCTCTCCTTGTCAAAAATGTATGTTGACTGATCATGTTGAAGATATGCCGACTGTGTCTTGGCTGGACACTTATTTAAAACTATTGTTCATCTATCTCACGATATCATCTCTATACTTGTATCAATGTCTACATCTTGCTGCCTTAAACAGTTTCCCCTAGAACGGTTAGTTTAACTACTTAACTCTTTCAGGACGACATTTATTCTGGGGTTTGGACAACCCTGATTTTGAGAGGAATTCTTTTTACTGCAACATGACAAAGCTAAAAGCTTCCGGAAGAAAAAGTATTGGCTGTATAGAGACATATAATATATCAAAGTAAAGAGAATCTAAACTATTTAGGTGTCATTATTACAACAAAATATTACTAAAATCACACAACATTCAAAGATGTTTGACACATATAAGAATAATTTACACAAAAATTGTTGTGCTTACTTTACCTTTTACTTGTTTGGCAATGCTGCTATCCATTTCTAAGAATTCACATGCCTTCTCTGTTCAATTATGTATCTGCTAGTGTTTATTTGAAATACTCAATTTAAATACTTTGGATGTTACAACTATTTTTGTATGAATTGTCAGATTTCACAACAACCAAAATTGGGAAAACAGCTGATCAAAACAGAGATGATTCGATTGAAATATTTTGTGTAATCTTCATCCTAACCTAAATTATCAGCAATAGGTTTAGCACATGTATTATCAATCATAATATCAAGAGGAATCGTTTTGTTAATTCTAGTTTTTCAAAACATGTTCATACAAATTTGTTTTCCTAACAAAATTTGAATGTCTCTATGAAGCACACCATTACAGTGGTGAAATGGGCTGATTCAAAAAAGCCACTAAAGCGGCGAAGAGTCCATAAAGGGTTAATATGTTACTATAATAGCTCTTCAAACTCAAACATTATTTTAAAGTATAACTGGATGAGACATCAATAATTCTCTCTCCCCCTCTCTTTTTCTCTCTCTAGCTTACACACACATCATCATCATCATCATGTAGCAGGTCCTTTGCAGAACGTCATTCTCATCACAGTCTGCCTGAAAGAAACTTGGTCTCTCGCCAGATCTCCCGCCTCATGTACTTTCATACTCAAGCAGTCACTTATATCCTGTGCCCATCTTCGTGTTGGTCAGCCCCTGCCCCTCCTTCCTGGTATCATGCCTTCTGCCATAATTTTGTCCAATCCGTCGTGTCGCTTGATATGACCAAAATATTTCAGCTTCCAAGGCAGGATGCTATTTATTAGCCAATCTTCCTTGATGTTCAGATCTTTTAAGATATCAATTTTTCTCCTCTTCTTTGTCCAAGATATTCTGAGAATCTTTCTATAGCATTTCAGCTCAAAAGCCCCTATTCTCTTTCTTCAGGACTGAGAGATAGTCCACGACTCACATCCGTATGTAGCCACAGGGAAGATGTATGCTCTGAAAAATCTAATTTTTATCTAATTGCTGGTGTTTAACCATAGACTTTTAAGGTTGTACACACACACAATATTTATAAATGTCAATGAAGGTAACAAAACAAACCTTATTCGATCCCAAGCCAGATATTTTCTGGATATAATTGCCCGATACATCCAAAATCCTCAGCTTGTGAAACTTCTCGAGGTCAGGGGTTGAGGTTAACCCTTTGCCATGGAGACTGACTTCAAAAACTCTGTTTGGGTCTTCCTCCAGGCACAGCTTTAACTGGACAGTGTCAAGAAGCAGACGTCAATGTACAACAAACTGTTTTAGTGGTGTAAAGTTGGTTATATATCCTTTATGATACACCAGAACCAAAAATAACAACTGCACCATTTGTTGGCTGGAAGCCACTGTTCTAGCGGCTAGACGCTCACCTCGGATCGGAAGGACGTGGATTCGGTTCCTGACAGGGGCCGGACTTTTTTCAAAAATGATCTCGGCTCCCAGGCCGACCCAGCCTTGAATGGGTACCAGGTGTAGTCCTGGGAAATAGATGCGGCCGGCGTGATGCTGACCACATCACCTACCAAGTGCCATTTGGTCTATAAAATATAGGTCTAGCCCTATATACCCAATATGCCTAAAGGCGTGGAAAAGGGTCCTTTGCTTTTTTTGGCTGGCTGTGGTTTCATTAGAAAACATTACATTCAGTAGTCTGCCGTTGTCTGATGATCATAGAACTGTTGAAATCAATACAAAGAGGTTTACCATCAAATCATCAGACTTCAAATCCAGGTATTTTATAATTATGAAACTGTATTTGTAATCCTTAGGCCCGACAACAACATCTAGTGTGCAACTGTACCAAATATTTCGAATTTAACAGTTTACCAAACATACAGAATATATCAGTATTCAAGCTAATGGAAACACTCAAAGCATCTTGTAATAGAGTAGCTAATGATGTCTGACTGGCTGATTTGTTTCATAGTTCTGACTGCATTATATACAAAACAGGATGTTTAGCCTTCTTCAGCAAAACTCTGGGAGGAACCATGTGTATGGCAGACATGATCCTCTGTGCAACTGAAAGTTTAAAAAAAGCTGCCCCAAATATGCTCCTACCCCCACTTCCTTTTCAAAAAAATAAAAAGATTAAGTCAAACTCTTTTTGGGAGGTTACCTGAAAAATAACCCCAGATTCCCACTATAGTTTTATTATAGGTAAAGAGAAAATTCACTTTGTAACCAACAATGTATGAATACACTAAAAAACTCACTATATCACTTGTGGAAAGTCCTTTCTTTCTTTGCTTGGAACTGTTGGATCGTAGAGCTGTATCTCCAATATCTAGGAATTTGACATCCTGCCTTGAGTCTTGACTTTCAGGTTGTGATTTTCTCCTTTCTGAAAGTCTCCGTACATTAGCACTGCCAGGTGGTGGTCTGGTTTTAGTAGCACTTACAGAAGCAATTGCCCCTTCTGTTGATAATGTTCTCTTGAATATTCTTCTCTCAATACTAGTGGAAGACAGAATGGAAGACAGAACATATATTAAATTGTAGCTAGTTAAAGACAGAACTTACATGAAATTGTTGCTAATGGAAGACAGCACATACATGAAATTGTAACTAGTGGAAGATAGAACACAAATGAAATTGTAGCTAGTGGAAGACAGAACATACATGAAACTGTAGCTAGTTAAAGATAGAACTTACATGAAATTGTTGCTAATGGAAAATAGAACATACAATAACTTGTAGCTAGTGAAAAATAGAACACACATGGAACTGTAGCTAGTGGAAGATAGAACATACATGCAATGGTAGCTAGTGGAAGACAGAAAATTCATGGAACTGTAGCTAGTGGAAGACAGAACATACATGAAACTGTAGCAGGTGGACAGAACATACATGGAACTGTAGCAGGTGGAGGACAGAACATACATGAAACTGTAGCTAGTGAAGGACAAAACATACATGAAACTGTAGCTAGTGGAAGACATAATATAACAGAATTGTAGCTGGTAGAAGACAGAATATACATGACATTGTATAAAAGCATGGTCATGGGCTACCCTTCCACTTCCTTTTCTGGGAATCTCCAAGGCAAAGTGGTCAAAAAATGTGCCCCACACTGTGAAGGTCATGGGTTCATTTTTGGAGGTATCATTCAGTTTTTGAGTGCAGTTTTAGGGACTTCTAGTAATTCTCCCTGTGGATTGTTGCCCACGTAAAAAATCCCTTGGCAGTTGGAAATCCCAAAAAAAGAGTAGCCTAACAGCACTGCCCTGGCAAAATCTGGAATTAAAAATCTGCCCAAAGTATTTCAGGATCCTCACCGATGCAACGGAGTTCGTGCCCTGCACTGAGATTCTTCAGACTCAGGCTTGAGTTAGAAGTAGAATGAAGCACTTATGGGTTAGACCCGTGTACCCTGATGTTGATCAATTGAATAAACAATAAGCAAATTATAAATTTACATACTTGAAATTGTGAAAATCTGTACAGATTATAGCGTTCCAGTAATTATCAACATATTTTTTTAGCTTCAATATAACTTATATTTTACAGTATTTAAATGTGTAAGTATAAGATGAGATTCAAGGTTCCCATTTTACAGTTCACAGTAAGACTTGAACCTCTGTGTATTACCATTTGAAAAATAATAAATAAGAGAGACTCACACAGGTTTAAAGAATAAAATATGCAAAATCCTCTAAAAGTATTTGAGTCTTTCAGTAAAAAAAAAAATTACTGACAAATAATTAATTTTATTTAGAAAAACTTACAACTCTACGTAGTGATATTTTTTTTACATTTACTAGGCCATGGCATTATACATTTGAACAGTCTTTGTCCTTCCTTACTACCTTTCCTTCCAAGAAGATATTTCGGCTGCATATGTTATTTAGTAAGTTAGTTGGGTTATTATCATTGCACTCCAGACATGTCCATAAGTGCTCAGATCCTCCCCTCAGTTTGAACCCCAACGTCTGATGGATAATAGTACCAGTTCTATGTTGATTAACAAGTCTTCTGGTGTGTGTCTTGTTTTTTGCTATGCCGATCCTAATTTCCAAGTCTGCCATTCTGACGAGTGATGTGGATTCACTGCCCCCAAAGTCCTCTATCCTTCTCATTTCTCTACGGGCATTAATAATATCAGCATGCTCCATACATAGGCTGACCGTCAGTAGTGATAGCGGATCCAGCTAACTTATCAGCTCTTTCATTTCCATCCACTCCTGTGTGTCCCTAAACAAAAACAAAGGTGACCATTGGTTGCACATATTATGTGTATGACTGTAATGTTACAGACTGTAAAAGACCAAACCTGTTTGGTCTTCTGCTCGCTGGAGGCACTGCTGATCTGGGACCAAGTGGAAGAACAACATTTATTCCTAGTGAGTGTGGAAGAGCTTCAGCAGATGTCTTAAATTTTGTGTTCATTGTTCATGTCAGTTCTTGGGAAATCCTTGAGAACATTGAGAAAACATGAGTATTCAAAATCAGTGGTCTTAGGAGCCTATGATCAAGGAGATATAAAATCCAACATAAATATTACTATTTATAGAGAAGGAAAGGAAGTAATTACATGACAACATAACAGACAGTGTAACTAATTAGTCATCAAACTACACTTGTTTCTACAGAATGGTAAATGCTGGGCTAAAGAAGGTGCCAATACTCACCACAAGTGTCTAAAAATTATGCCAGTAATCACCACACAAACAATTGTGACTAAAAAAGGTGCAAAACCACAAGAAAATCCCTAGGTAAAAGTAAAGACAGTCAAAGATCAGTTACTGTTGCTTAGCTGGGACATTTTAGGCTGTCCCATATCATAGACAATAGCCTGAAGTTTTGAAAGCTCAGTCCTAGACCACATGAGATAGGTTTGTCAGATTCCTTCCTTGTTGTCTTTTATTCCGAGACAATCATTAAACATTGCAGTATGGTGCTGTGGTCATGTGGTCACAAGTCTGACATCAAATGTATCTGTTCAATGTTTCTTGGTTTATTATGTCTGGATTTTTTCCCCGGGGCACGCCGGTGTGTTGTGAAATTAACAGGTGGACAAACTGGCTGGCTCTGCATAACTTGTTGGAATACTGATACATGATAAGGCAGACGTGGTTAGTGCCTTATGTACAGTTCAGAGGAGCAGATGGATCACCAGTCTGGTGAGATTGATGCAGCAGGGAGCGACGAGCGGTTCTGGCAGATGCTCGAGGCTCAGAGGAAAGGCAAGACGGATGTTTAATCAGAATGCTACTGGCATCATTAGTATCAAAACTTTTCGCTGGCTGCTGAAGATGCGGACGGAGCGCTTATGGCAATTCCCCGAGTGCTGTGATGTCGGTTTTTTAATCAAATCAAATCAATTTAATCTTGGTTTATTAGTTACTTGGATTATCCTCACTGCACTCCAGACGTGTCCACAGTTGCTCAGATCCTCCTCTTAGTATGAACTGCAGTGGTTAACAGCAGTCTGTATGATAATGCTTTATCTGATAACTCCAAAATCTGGATATGAATTTCAACTGTCATGTCCGCCATATCTAAGCAAAGTTTGTAAATATGTTAAAATATGTACTGAAATATAGAAATGCAGCAGTTATATATTAGTTATATTTTTAAAATCTGCAACAGTTGTAACATTTTTCAACTCTTTGAGTCCCAGGGAATGCATCACGCGCTAATTTGTTATAACCGCGCAGCCCAATCGATGCGTGACAAGAGAAGGTTTTTAATCTACCACTGACAGGTTGTAAAACGCGGACCGCTGAATTTCAACTTCCTTTTGAGTTCTTTGTGTCTGATATCAGGCGAGATTATTTATAAACGTGGTTTGAAAGCTGAAAATATAGTATATTTGTGAGATTTGCCGAGTTACTAAGGGTTTGTTTGAAAAGAATATGGCTGCCAAGCAGTAACCTACATGCATGCCAACATCATTTACGGCTTTAGAAGCCTCAAATTTAAATAAAGTATATGTTTAATTGATTTATCTGAAGTAAGATAAATAACGTTGCGAATTAGACGTGTTTCATTCATTTATACAGTCAAACTTTGATGAGGGATATATCTAATGTGTACCTCATGCGAAGGGTACAACGATAGCAAAGTCAGCTGGCACAAATAGAATAAACATTAGTGAAAAGATGATTTTCTTCAGTGTCAGTTAGTTCTAGTGCTATTCCCCTTATTATTTAGGACACATAGCTACAAAATTACAGGAAAATTGAGTGTTATATAAACTTTGTTTTGTTTGAAGATACTTATTGTTTTGGGAGTGAGTTTTCTTTACTAAATAATGGTGCTCTGTTATGATACTTCACAAGATTAATGTGAAGAACTGTTCCCAGTCCCTATCCCAAAATTTGATTGATGAACCTACCAAGGCTGACACTTTAATTATAGTTAATTGTAGTCACCATGTTATTACATTTGAAAAAAAAAATTATACTTGAATCATCTGTTGCTGAAAAGTGGCAAGAACTGAAAAAAAAATATACAATTTTAGGGAAAAAAAAAGTGGGGTTGAACACCAGACCTTTAGATTCTAAGGCGGACGTGATACCAACTACACTAGACTATCATTCAAAAGCAGCGACCAAAAATAATACCAGTATTATAGTATGTGATAAACTGGCATGTGCATCGTCTGTTGTATAGTATCAATTCATCCACATCTTGCTCAAAGGCACATAAGACATAAAAAACCTCCCCTTTACAAAAAAGGAAACACTAGAAACTTACAAATCAAACACAAAGAACTACAGTAACCAATTATATAGTTTTTATTACTGCTAATAAATTTTTGTGTATGAAATATTTCAAAGCAAGGTATAACACACACTGCCACATCACAGTCCTTGCACATGTATCCGGTTTTGCGTTGCTTTTTGCGCATAACACAAACTTTCTTGCTGGGCCCTTCTTCGGTGGTGTTTTGGACTCTATTGTTGAAAGGAAATGTCTTTGCACCAACCATAGTGGCAGATCTTCACTCCTTCGTCCTCCTACACTCTTTCTCTGTTGTTTACAATATTTTCCTAGAATTTCTCTGATTACTGTTAGGTGAAAATCGGCAACAGGAATGTCTTTCCCCACAACAATTTTATATAAGCAATGCACATTTTAAAATCGAGAGATCTAACACGTGAAAAACAAGCTTTTCACAGTTTTTCTAACACTCAATTGAACTAAGAAGTATGTCAGTACGATCTACTGAACCCATGAATTTGTTGTAATCCACAACACACTTCGGCTTCACAATATTGAGCCCAGTTTTTCAATCCTTTTTCCCTGTTGTTACCATATCAGAATTGTGGCATGTTGTTAGCATCCATACCTCACGTTTATCGTACCATTTCATGGCTAGCAAACTTGAAGCAGACTTGGAGCTAATTTCTCCTTTCTTCAACTTTTCGTCTATTTCGGGCAAATGTTTCCTAGTTTTTCGCAGAGTGCCACATGCATTTGTAGCCTGACCATGAAGCCACATAAATAGTTCTGGACTAGTGTACCAGTTATCTACATAAAGTCTGAGGCCTTTTTCTAGATAGGGCATCAGTAAAGTGGATACAGTATCAACCCTCTTCCCTAAACCTGACACAGTAATGACGCTGTTGACACCAGTGTACACTATGAAATCTAAAATGTATCCTGTACTGCAGTCACACATAACAAAGGTTTTCACGCCAAATCTAGTTCTCTTTGAAGGAATGTACTGTTTGAAAGATAATCTTCCTTTGTAAAGAAGTAGTGATTCATCGATAACCACATCCCGATAAGGTGAAAATGCACCCTGAAACGATGTGCGCAGATTATCAATAATGTGTCTAATTTTGTACAGTCTATCGCCGCCTACATTAGCACTGTTGTCTGAGAAATGTAACATTCTCAACAAAAGTCAAAATCTGTCCCTAAACATTATTTCACTAAACACAGGAGTTTTTACCAAACAGTCTTTGCTCCAGTACTCATTTATTTTGAGTTTCTTTGTTCTTGGCATTATCAGACAAACAGCAACAAAAAAATAAATAAATAAATAGTTCGTCCAAATCTGTGTCTGTCCATCGGGAAAGAGGAGAACTTGTAGTGGCAGGTGCCTTCTCAATTACTTCCCTGCAGAACCTGTTAGTTTCCTCTGCAATGACAGTCATCAGTTATTCCGTGCAAAAAAGTAGAAAAAAATCAAGCACTGAACTGTTTGAATTTACAGTAGCAGAAATACAGCCAGAGCTGGAGTCATCAAAATTATGCACTACTGGTATCAATTCATCGGTTGGCTAAGACAACTGATCAATTTTGTGCCGTTTTGATGGCGCTTCATTGTCGCTGCTCTCTGATTCTGATGATGTTTACGTCAGACAGGCAAACAGCTTTTTTTGGACATGCCGGTTTGAGCCGTCGATATTGATGGCCTAGTCAAATGGTCTTGTTCACTGTCAGAAGTACACATTTCAAAGTCATCTTCCCTATCACTCCTTGACAGAAACTCCATCAATTCTTCATCAACTTTAACAAGTTTTCTTGCCATTTTGTACTAATGAAGTTTAGAATAATCCAAAACCACACATATCAGGGCACAAAATACACAGATCACCACCACGCTGTCACTGTAAACAAAGTGACGGGATAGCGCTGAATGCAGTAAACACACCTTAAACACACCTAAATGCACATGCCAGTGCTTTTAATTGTATGTAAATGGGTCAGTTGAATCTAAATATAGCTAATGTATATTGCCCTTTGGCCCCTGAGACAAGTCAAAGAAATCTGTAAGGAAAGTCTAAAAACGAGTTGTTACATCCATAGCAATTGGGGTCAAGAAAAAATAACGTCTAAAGACAGGCAAAGCAGCGTATTTGAAAATGGAAAAGGACGTCCAAAGCAGCGAAAGGGTTAAAGTGCCTTCTTTAAACAAGCGAGCTGGTGGTCATTTTTAATGTTAATTAGATAATATTGCTTAATATCGGCATTTGTGTAATCCATATGTCTGCCTCATCATTCTTCACAGTATGGCATACATGTTGCCAGGCTCATTAGCAGATACCCATAAATGTATAAGGTGTTTACTAAAAATTGGTGAGCTGCAGCCATTTTTATATGTTAACTAGCCCACAATGTATCCAATGTATTTGCGAAATGCATGCACAGTTAGGTCTCGCTGTCCTAATTGCAATGACATATAGTTGTTAAGAAACAAATTAGTCATTGCCATAAAATGCAAACATTTAATTATTTTAACCCCACATTTTACTGGGACGCAGCTCAAATTCCATATTTTGTCAAATACACTATAACTATATATAATTTGTCTATGGTGGTAATTATACGCTACTAAAATGTCAATATCTCCACTTAGTACTAACTTACCGGCTTCACTGGGGTATCATTGGATTGGATATTTTAATATTAGTCCAGCTGAGATTATTTCATAAGTAAAACCCGGCTATCCTCCGAATAACAGTCCCAAATTATCGAGGCCAAAAATATACCCTAACAGGGCCTCAGTCACACATCAAATACGGACTTCCGGCAACTCAAATTCGCACTTCTGGCGACTTCCACCATCGGCGGTGGCGGTATAGTCCCCGGAAGTCCACAATTGACATGTGACTGAGGCCCTGTTAGGGTATATTTTCGGGCTCGACAATTTAGGACCCGTATTCGGAGGAAAGCCTAAAACCCCAATATACAAAACTTCACTAGCATCCCTATAGTATTATATAACAATAATTCAGCTATCCTCCAAATAACGGTCCCAAATTATCCAGGCCGAAAATATACCCTAATAGGGCATTGTGGACTTCCGGGGACTATACCGCCACCACTGAGGGTATCCCCCACGCCGCTCATGTGGCATGGATTGGGGCTAAACTAGATGGCTGGAACTAACAAGCAAATACAATAAAGGAAGCTGCAGGAGACGCAGTAGCTGCTGCTCTTGAGTCCCAGCCATACAGTTTAGCCCCAATCCACGCAGCGTTAGCGGCATGAGGGATACTCTCGGCGGTGGCGAAAGTCGCCGGAAATGCGCAATTTAAGTTGCCGGAAGTCCGTATTAGACATGTGACTGAGGCCCTGTTAGTGTCAGGGTATATTTTCGGCCTCAATAATCTGGGACCGTTAATCGGAGGATTGCCAAACATTCATTCGTCGTTCTTTAAAATACTATAACTCTACAGGTGTTTATTTTCTTTGAACTTACGGTCTCTAAATAATAAGAGAGGATTTCCATCACATATTACAAAGCCTTGCTACCTTTATCTCAATCGTGTGAGCATACGAATTCTCCTGGTAACCTTGTCATGGCTTTTTCCCATACCGACATTGTTTACCCGGAGTTAGGAAGCCATGTTGAATGTTTATCTAGGGGGACATCATTCTTGATTCTCGTCAACGAATTACGTTTCCTGTTTTCATTCAACATCATTATCAACTTTTGCTGTTGAGCTTTTCTTCTTCTTCTTCTTCTTCTTCTTCTTCTTCTTCTTCTTCTTCTTCTTCTTCTTCTTCTTCTTCTTCTTCTTCTTTTAAGTGTTGGTTGGGGGTGGAGAGGAAAATGGAAAGGGGAGGGGGTACGGAAAGATCTTCTCTGTGCTGTTTCTAATGTGTTGTATACGTAGGTGATCTTAGTTTTTTTTTTTAAAGGCTTTCTGAAATGAATGAAGTTCAACCCCACCAAAACAGCCCAACGAGCGATAAACATCCGGGCAGACAAATTGCCACCATTCGGACGAGAATCACCCGGGGTCGAGTCCCAGAAACCTCATGCATCCGCTAGGCTATAAGGCGCACCTGATAACAGCCGAAGTTGCGCTTTAAAATAATGAAAAAATGTGTCCCGTTCTGGGATGGTTTTTATTACCTTTCTGGACGAGACCGTTGCATAGTGGTAATATTTCTACAGTATGACTGTGGCAGCTGGTGCCAGAGCCCTATTGTCGAATGACCAAACCCGTTCATCTGTTGCTTTGCAATGAACTGCATAACTGCTTTGGGTGCCAATTTTTAAGTTTTAACTTTATCTTTTCTTGTCCAGTTGGTGTCGCCGTGGTGTACTTTTTTCATAAACGACCGTGGCCCTCAGATCGACCCACATTTGAGGACCAGGTGAAATCCGGGGAAGTAAAGGGGGCTGGCGTAATGTTAACCAAATCACCACCAAGTGCAGACCGGTCTATAAAATGTATGTCTAGCCCTATGCCCAATACGCCTAAAGGCGCGAAATGGTTCCTTTACGTTACTTCACTGTCTTACTCCAATAGCTGTTCTTAAACACTTCTTCTATGTCACGATTTTGCGCTCACTTGTTGTAGTAAGGGTCCATGTTTGACACTGGTAGCATAACGTTCACAAAAAATAGTTCTTATTAGATTTGCATTGATAGATAACGGTATCCTTCTATGTGTCGAATGTGATGTTAATTGTCACAACACCTGATTTGCATTTATACATAGTATGCTGATTTCACTATTCATTCCTTCTTCTGGGATGAAAATCCACCTTATATATATTTAAACTCACTCTTGTTTAATCTCTAGATTATCAAATTTTACTGATTTTTGTAATGCCTACCCATCACTATTGTGGCTGTTTTTTTTTTTTTTAATACTTATTTTTAGAGTGACAGATTCGCTGGTTCCCCACAACTATATGGCGAATAGATGAACGACAGTTACATGATGCCCACAACCCAACCCTGGTTACGCCTTATTTCTCCAACCCCTCCCTTCCTAGACACTCAGTGTACGCTGTTGTGCCTGTTGGCATCTACTCCGCACATTTCCAAGACAGACTGACCCCATTTTTCGCTTCCAGTCCGCGCGTTGGTGATATATAGGCGACCTGTCCTAGTCATCGTCCTGAACGAAGTTTTTTTCGCCAGGAAGTCAGATGAGTATCATTTATTTTGTACATTAGAGTCATATGTAGTCACTTCATAGAGCATTTTTGTGTATATATACTGTGTAGTTCTTTATTTGCTGATGAGGGCTAATCGCCGCAACTTCCTTTGTTTGTTTATTGTGATCGATTTTGTAAAGCTAACATAAACTATTTTTTCTTTCTTACCTACTTTTTCTCTTCCCAATAATTTTCTACCCCTTTTAAAAACATGTTGGTAAAAGTGATCAATACAGAAGCGCAGA
>CAJHNH020001659.1:0-20000 GCA_905116865.2 Candidula unifasciata | reverse complement strand
CTCCTCCTCTCTCCTCCTCCTCCTCCTCCTTCTCCTCCTCCTCCCTCCTCCTCTCTTCTCCTCCCCTCTTCTTCCTCCTCCTTCTCCTCCTCCTCCTCCTCCTCCTCTCCTCCTCCTCCTCCTCCTCCTCCTCTCCTCCTCCTCCTCCTCCTCCTCCTCCTCCTCCTCCTCCTCCTCTCTCCTCCTCCTCCTCTCCTCTTCTTCTCCTCCTCCTCCTTCTCCTCCTCCTCCTCCTCCTCCTCCTCCTTCCTCCTTCCTCCTCCTTCCTCTCCTCTCCTCCTCCTCCTCCTCCTCCTCTCTCCTTCCTCTTCTCTCTCTCCTCCTCCTCCTCCTCTTCTCCTCCTCCTCTTCTCCTCCTCCTCCTCCTCTTCCTCCTCCTCCTCTCTTCTTCTCTCTTCCTCCTCCTCCTCCTCTTCCCTTTTACTTCCCATGGTATTACCCTGGTGCCTTGTTTGAGCCGGGTCGAACTGGAAACCAAGGTCAACTATTTGAAAAATGAAAAATTAAAAAACGCCTGGAAACAAATTCGCCCCAGTACCTTCTTGTCGGCAGGCAGACCTACCCGTTGCTGCTATGTATTTAGAAGCTATTATTCGTGCATATTTTCACAGCCCACACAATGTAAACAATCACTAAAGAACTGCAACTTTACACATGGTCGCTAAAACGACAGTTTATTAACATTGGAAGACACACACATTATAATACAGACAATAGTCAGATATGCCTAACTTCATTGTGTCGTGTGGATATTACACTGCGTGAAAATTATCATATCCGTTTCCAGCAAAATTATTTTGACTAAGGACAAAAAGCTGTGGAAAGTCATGCAATCAGTAGAGTCCGAAATGTCTGTCTATTGGTTGCGTTTAAATAAAAATGTGACGGTCCCAAAATATTAAGGCAGAAATATACCCAAAGTCCTCAGTCACGTGTAAATTGCGCATTTCCGGCGACTTAAATTGCGCACTTCAGGCGACTGCAGCCACTGCCGAGCGTATCCCACACGTCGCTCACGCGGCGTGGATTGGGGCTAAACTAGATGGCTGGGACTCACGAGCAGCAGCTACCGTATTTCCTGTAGCTGCCTTCATTTAATTTGTTAGTGAGTCCCAGCCATCTAGCTTAGACCACGCCCTTCTCTAATAATTGCAACAATACTCTCTCAGAATCAAAGAGTTAGCACTGATATTTCTTTACTTTTGCTGGAATAACTTTAAGTTTACATCTAAACGTTACTGGTGTTTATGTTCATGTTGACTGTAGCAAAAGCATTTTTGTTTGTCTGTAAGAGCCTTTATTGTTATATTTATTCGGCACACTTATTTACCTTAAAAATGACGTATAGTTCTAAAAAATGTGTCGAAAATTAATGAAACTGTAGTTTAATTTGCGTATACATCTCCTCGATAAAAACTGTGGACGCAGAGGGACTCAATTCTTGCACAAGATCGGGAATTCCCGTTCGAGCTGTACGGCCTTATAAAAATCTGGAGCTGGCCGTGCTTAGACCCAATCCACGCCCGGAAATCCCCGGAAATTCGCAATTCGGCGGTGGCAGTATAGTCCACGGAAGTGCGCAATTTACACGCGACTGAGGCCCTGTTAGGGTAAATTTTTTTCCTCGATAATTTGGGACCGTTATTCGGAAGATAGCCTAGGTAACTGTTTACTCAAGTCGAATGATAAAAATGTGCATATTTTAGCAATTTTTTTTTCCAGCCCTTACACTAGAAGAACCCAAGCCCCACTTAAGTGTGTAAACTGTTTTAGAGTTGCTACTTAATTAAAAAACCCAGTTTACACATAATTCGATTTCTTGCGATATTGCTTTTAACCGTAAGATAAATGTAAAGGTAAAGTCGGGAGATGTGAACCAGCGTCATTGCACACGGTTATAAACCATGAGTGTCCTGACACAATTACGGACAGCTGATAAGAAACTGTCCGCCTGTGTCTCCGTCCGCACGTAACTGCGTAGCTACAGCGACGTTCCTCTATTTACCCCAGATTGTTAACTCTGGTACCCATTACCTACAGGCTGGGTGAACCCCGTGAACAGCCCGGTTTCGAAAACCGGCGGTGGGCTGCAGCGAGTCGCAGCTGGATTTGAAAGCGAGTCTCCGATCGACTGCGCTAACGTGGCCCCTTTTAACCGTAATGGACCCGATATACCCGTAGAGTTACATCTCTTCACAATAACGAACACAGTAGTTATACATAAAATAGACATAATGTTTTCAGAGTATAACTAACATTCGTCTAAACTTTCAAAAATATACACACACAAATGGCATGCTATACAGTATACACGTGTATTTGTTTACAATTACATTCCAACAACTACTTCTGTTTACTTGGAGGAATATTCAGTAAGACTGAACATTTCATGTCATACATAAAACAGGAAAGGACTATTCACACAAGTGTCTAATCGGGCATGGTGGTAAACTCATATTGTTATAACAGGTCGGTACCAAAATGGATGAAGTCAAAGTAACGCTGACTGCCTTTATTTGACAAGAGATTTCCTGCTACCCATTCTAGGCCGTGTCGACCGTGGAGATATGGTCAGTTTAAAAAAAAAAAAAATAATCTGACTCGGTACATATTTCAAACCCTACACCTTAGGGCAAGCAGGCAAATTACACGGCCACCTGTAATACACAAAATGTTTCCTCATTACAAAATAACGAACACCTCTGTATACGATTAACATTGTTAACAAAATTAAAACTGGAGTCTGATTTGGCTAGTGCTGATTGCGAGGTCAAGCTCCGTAAGGGTTAAAAGTAGGAATAAAACAGAGACAATATTTGACGTTATTCATGACACACATACACTGGTATTGGAATATAATTACTTATGTCCTTTCCTTTCGCAGTCACACAATACTGTCACATTAATCATGTATGTTTAGTGCAGAGCATACCTTTCTAGAGTTGGCACTTATTGTCAACATTCAAAGCCAGATATTTCTGTACAAATAAATTGCGCATTCGTTACTAAGTTCTTCTGTGACCTCTAGGTAGTTTAGGTAACCTCAAGCATCGGCGATTTTTGTTTGGAATTTAAAAAATATTTTTTAGTCAACTTTCCGTCCTTTTTAGGACGAAATGTTTCGTTATTTGTAGCGCTACTCTGGCTCTTGCCAGGGGGCGCAATATAGCCTGGCCATAAATATGACTTAAAGGCTGAACTCGATTTCTGGGACCTCTCCACGATGATCCTCACCCACGTGGTGGCACATTGTGTCATCGCGTGTTTGTCGCTTGTGTGATGTCCTGGTGGGGTGGATTTTTGTTTAAACTTGTGTTTCACAAACATGTAGTTGTATTGCTGCCCAGATGTGAAGTGTTTGCATTTCGCAAATTCCAGGCCAGTGGTTCCCAAGAAGGTATCATCCGGTACCCCTCTTATTTATGTTGGCATGCCACATCCTATACTTTTTATTGGTCATATTACTATGTGTGTGTGTGTGTGTGTTTTTTTTTTTTTTTTATACGGTCTATATAAGAATTTCAAAAAAAAAAAAAAAAAAAAAAAAAAAGTCTTTCGCTTTTCCCAATGGACCCTTTAAAATTTGCTCCAATTGGGAACCACTATTCTAGACCATTCTATAATAAGGTGACATGGTCGGTTGCTTTCCTCGCTACCTTTTCTACTCAGAGAATGTCCTCGTAAAAATACATAAACCAGTTCCTTAGAATACGTCAGCTGCACATCCCTGCCAAAATAATACCAGAGATGAAATCGTCACCGTGACTTGGTGAGACAAATCTTCACTACTGACTTGGTCAGATAAATCTTGACCGCTGACTTGGTCGGATAAATCTTCACTACTGACTTTGTGAGACAAATCTTCACTACTGACTTTGTGAGACAAATCTTTACTACTGACTTGGTCGGATACATCTTCACTACTGACTTGGTGAGATAAATCTTAATTACTGACTTGGTGAGATAAATAAATCTTCGCCATACTGGGTTGTTCGGATCTTTACCGTGATTCGGTAAGATAAACCTTCACGGCTGAATTGGTCAAACAAATCTTCAATACTGATAAATCTTCACCGCTGACTTGGTCAGGATTAAACATATTTTTTTTTAGGTAATCAAAACAGTATCTTATCACAGTTTGTATTTCTCGGATACAAAGCCTAAGAAACATTTTACAAACAACGTTTAAGTCTAGACGTTTCTCGCACTTGTCAGAATAGGTCATAAAGTTGTACAAGTTACTGGTAGCCATTTTATGGCATACGTTCTTCTTCGTCTTCTTTTTCTTCTTCTTCTTCTTCTTTGTTCCCAGGCTGTAAGTTCTTGAGGAAGGTCCTGGTTTTTCGTCCGTTTCGACTTAGGGCTTTGTGCCAGGTCCTAAGTTTTCTATTTTACTGGCTCATTTGTGTTGTTTGTTGCCGCTCTGTTAGATGTATTCCAAGTTCGAAGGGAGTCCATAATTATTCGACTCCTACGACATGCTTTTTGGGGAGGAAAAAAGTCTGTTTTTCTTTTCCTGACAATGGAAACCCGGAACCGCACGGGTAGCAAACGACTCTAGGTTAGATACACACATTTTAATTATTTTTTTTTTTTAATTCAAAGGACGCTTGTAACGCCTGCTTCGCATTGCGAATATTATGTTACACTCCCAGTGGGCGATGTGGTCAACATACCACGGCCGCTTTTACTTCCCATGATATTACCTGGCACATATTTTAGGTCAGATTTTTTTTTTTTTTTTACGTATCCAGAAACCATGAGTTGTAAACCCTTTGGCTCGGTACTATGGATATCGCAACCCTCCAGCATTGATTCCATTATAGGTACCGTTAATCTGGGAGAAATGTGGCTTTTCTGCCTACCCCCGGGAGTGAACCCGGACCACAAGGAGTTCGTCACCCGGCCGCCGCGAAAGTCAGGTTTAACCAACTTCGCTAGAAGCCGGGCTAGATCAACCTGTGAGCCAAGAAACGCTCTACAAAAATAGATACAGTGTCAGGCGAGAGTAATGGATAATACCCAAATGTTATTTTTATCAAAGGGGACACAACAGCCATTTCATTAAACTTAGGAATGGCATACAAATGTGAAAACACCATTGCGTCCCTTTCTAAAGTGAGTCTGGCTGGCCTATGGAACTCATATAAAATGGCTTATATTTTATTGATAGTGAATTAATCCAGTTTCGTCCTTTATAGGATGAAAGTTTTTTGTTATTTGAAGCCCCACCCTGGCTTTTGCCAGGGGCCGCAATATAGGCAGGCCATAAATATGGCCAATTGTCTGAACGCGGTTTCTAGGACCTCTCCACGGCGATCCTCGTCCACATGGTGGCACTTTGTGTCATCGGGTGTTTATCGCTTGTGTGATGTCCTAGTGGGGTAGAAAGTCAGCCAGTCAGTCATTGATAGCCTCTTACAGTCACATATGTATAACACAGATAAGTGAATCAGACAGGTTATTTATAATTCTCTCTACTCGACTTTGTTTATCCATTAAAGTATTGATAACTCTGAAGCTACCGTGCAACTCATATGTAAGTAGTTCTGTTGCCACAACACAGGCAGCACTTCCCGTCCTTTTTAGAATGAAATTTTTCGTTATTTGAAACCCTACTCTGGCTCTTTCCAGGGGCCGCAATATAGCCCTGCAATAAATATGGCCTAATGTCTGAACGCGGTTTCTGGGACCTCTCCACGGGTGATCATCACCGACATGGTGGCACATTGTGTCATCGGGTGTTTATCGCTTGCGTGATGTCCTGGTGAGGTAGAAAGTCAGTCGGTCAGTCACAGGCAGCTGAAAGATGACCAACTTTGAAATTTTTGTTTTATTTCTATGATTACGATGCCACGACATAATTTAGTTATGTCGTAACAAGTAATTTAAAAAAGAAAATGCATAAATATGCAAATTCGATAGCTAATTCAAAAAAGTGTAGAGATGTCAATGAGATTCCTAAAAATTGTGCTAGTTCATTAATTTCCTACATATATATATATATATATATATATATATATATATATATATATATATATATATATCATATAATATATATAGTTTTGTATATGTTAACACCTCATTAATTTTTTTATATTTATGTGTGTGTTGTTGTTGTTGCCGTCGTCATTGTTGTTGTTGGTGTTGTTATCGATCCAGCGGCGCATGAGCTTTCGCCCTTTGGCCCAATGCCATATAGTGAAATTTACATGTTTTCACAAGCTGTTCTTCTCTTTGGTACAAGGTGTTCCACTTGTCTGGTCTCGGATGGAGTAGCAAGCTTCTAGTCTCGCTGAGTTGTGGACACTTAAAGAGATGATGGTCAACAGTTTCTTACTGGTAGTTACATAGCTGGCACTCTGGGGAGTGTTGTGACTATATTATGTTTAGATGTTCATTGAGTGGATTGTTTGTTTGTTTTAGTATCCAGAAGCCATGAGTTGTTAACCCTTAGGCTCGGTATTATGGATATCGCAACCTTTTGGCCTTGATTCCATTGTAAATACCGTAAATCTGGGAGAAATGTGGCTTTTCTGCCTACACCCTGGCGTGAACCCGGACCACAAGGAGTTCGTCACCCGGTCATCGCGCAATCCGGTTTAGCCAACTACGCTAGAGAGCCGGGCTCATTGAGTGGAGTGTGCTGTATTATGAGTCTGAAGATGGTGGCTTGGCCCCTCCTTGTAAATGGTTAATGCTGTCGTTAGAATCAGGGCCAGCCATATGTCTATAAACATCTCTTCCTGTCTCTCTCATGGCCCATCTGTTCATCCAAGTCTCTTTGTTTATAGCTTTTATAAGTGTTTTTGTTGTCTGTAGGGTTGTCGCTGTAGGTGGTTGTTCTTGTGCTGCTCCTTTCTTTGCCAGCCTGTCAGCTCTGTCATTACCTGGTGTGCCGGAGTGGCCTGGATCCACTATTCTGATGTTGTATGAGGTAATGAGCTGATCAGCACCCAGAATTATCTTAGCTATGTCAGTTCTGCAATGTTCACTGCCCTCTAGAGCTTGAAGAGCAGTCACTTAATTGGTGAAGATGACTATTTTGGGCCTTTGAATGATAAACATCCATTGCAGTCATTCGGTGGTAATTTGCTGTTTCCAATGCAATTATTTCGGCTTGATAATTTGAGCAGAATTCCCCGCATGCATCAAAAATCTCTTCAACAGATCCACCCGGATAACCTATGTAGATTCCGTAACCTGCTTTAATAGTAGTTTTGAATGCAGATTCATCAGTATAAACATGTATCCATTCCTCAGGGTAGGAATCAATGGTCTTTAGCGATAAGTTCACATGGGTGATTGGGTCGGACTGTTTGGTTTCTTCGTCTACCAATTTTATCCGGACTTCTGCAGCTTTTGTGTGTAAACTAAAAGAATCTCCTCCCGAGTGCTCCGCTTCCTGGAACTAAAACTTTAAAAAAGGCTTCGTATCCAAGGTGTTTAAGTGCGATGTTTATCCACTTTTTCGTTAATCATCACTGAGTGGAAATATCTGATGGCCTGGTGACTTTCCTCCGACCACTGGCTGATAATTGGGTTAAGTGAGCCATGTCACCGCTGTTAATGATTCCATATGTGTACATTCATGTGACCAGTATTATTCGAGCAGTCTTTACTTCGTAAAACATTTCTTATTGCCAAATTCAGACAGGGATAAATTGGGGCCCACTGAACATCTGTGTTTTTAATCTCAGCGACGAAAAAGATTTGAACGCAATATCACACGGTTGGCAGTTTAGTGCTAGCCAGCAAGATATCTCAATTCTCGATGACACTCATTATCATATACAAATATTTCCTCGTCTTCTATACAAGTAATCACATTTTTTAAACTTTCATTAATGGTTATACATGCTGAATATTTCATTATTGGTTATACATGTTGTATGTTTCATTAATGGTTATACATGCTGCATATTTCATAAATGGTTATACATGCTGTATGTTTCATTAATGGTTATACATGCTGCATATTTCATAAATGGTTATACATGCTGTATGTTTCATTATTGGTTATACTTGCTGTATATTTCATTAATGGTTATACATGCTGTATATTTCATAAATGGTTATACATGCTGTATATTTCATTAATGGTTATACATGATGTATATTTCATTATTGGTTATACTTGCTGTATATTTCATTAATGGTTATACATGCTGCATATTTCATAAATGGTTATACATGCTGTATGTTTCATTATTGGTTATACTTGCTGTATGTTTCATTATTGGTTATACATGCTGTATATTTCATAAATGGTTATACATGCTGTAAATTTCACTAATGGTTATACGTTTAATAATTCAACATGGCTTAGTGTATCATAAAAATATGTCTTAATTCTTCTAACGAATCAGTGGTCAAGAGTGCATGTTACGGCTGTACACGCCGCTTACAGTTTCCCTTGCTACAGAAACATTATTTTACTGTTTATTATTCCTTTTTTAAAATTTTCTACAAATATGCAACTCGTTTTACGTCGTGAACATAGAGAAGAGAACGGTCACTGCTTGCTTACGCCACTCACATGGAAACTGTAACGTATGAAAGCTACCAGTTACTAGTACTATGATGTTAGCTGCGCACGCATATTCCCAACAGTGAAGCGACAATGGGAATTTATCACGTGATACCTTCTCGAATGTAATTGTCACTTGCTAACGCTTACACATGGGATTTGATCACGCTTCTTCATTGATACCAATATATATCATGTGTATTTGTTTTAGTGTATGCAGAATCACATAAACGGTTCATCAATGGTCTACATAGTTCAGTGTATGATAAGTAAACATCTCTTCATGTTTCAGCATACAGAATAGTTCCAATGTTAGTTAGTTAGTTAGTTAGTTAGTTAGTTAGTTGGGTTATCATCATTGCACTCCGGACATGTCCATAGGTGCTCAGATCCTCCCCTCAGTATGAATCCCAACGTCCGATGGCTAATAGTACCAGTTCTATGTTGATTAACAAGTCTTCTGACGTGTCCGGTGTGCGTCTCGTTTTTTGCTGTGCCGATCTTAATTCCCAAGTCTGCCATTCTGGCGAGTGATGTGGATTCACTGCCACCAAAGTCCTCTATCCTTCCCATTTCTCTGAGGGCATTGACAATATCAGCATGATCCATAGGCCGACCGTCGGTAGTGATAGCGGATCCAGCCAACCTGTCAGCTCTTTCATTTCCATCGACGCCTGCGTGTCCCGGAACAAAAATAAAGGTGACTCCTCGCACAGTGGACTTCTGAATTGATTCAAGCCATTGTCTTCGCACTGAACCTGCCTGAACCCTCCGGATCATACTCATTGAATCACTGAGTATACATATGTGTATTTTTGTGTTTCAAGCCAGGCAAACGCTTGCGTCACTGCCATCACCTCCATCGTCATGCTGCTGGTTGTCATGGAGAAGGCGCCGTTGGCTTCTTTGACTGTTCTGCCCGCTGAGCGTGCTGTAAATGCCCATGCGCTTCTTCTTTGGCGTATAACTGATCCGTCTGTATAGATTAGTGCATCTGCTTCGTCTGAATTTTCACCGATGAGAGCGTTGACCTCTGCATTAACAGCAACAGGATTATCTTCTCTACATCGCCTGTTGAGTGTGACAATACAGGAAAATGTACAAATAAACGCCTGAGGCACAGGTATCCATTCTGCACCAGGTATGATGTCGGTTAGGCTGCATTTTTGCCTAATAACATCTTCTGCCCGACCTAGCCACGACTTTCCCCTCTTCAGTCTGTCGCCCTTTTCACTAAAAAGCGCTTGATGCAGTGGGTGTTTCTTATCAGCACATATTTTGAGGTATGCCCGAGCCCTCCACATCCTGATCCTTTGGTTCATTGTTGGAAAGTCAAGTAGATACCTCATAGCTCCACAGGATGTGTCTCTTGTACATCCCAAAATAATACGCATGGCTTCATTTTGCACCTTCTCGAGTCGTTCAATCTGGGTAGCACTGACAGTGAGGATGGCCAGAGCGTATTCAATGGGGGAAAGGACCAGACCATAGAATAGAAGCACCAGCAGTCTTTGCTCGATATTGGAAGCAGCCATAATCCTCATTGCAGATAGACCTTTGCGTGCTTTTGTTATCGCATGGTCAACGTGTTCCCTGAATGACAAGCTGCGATCGAACCTCACCCCGAGAAACGTCATAACGTTGGTTCTGATCAATACATTATCACGCATTTTCACTTCTGGTAAGTCCGACTTGACAATGTGATTGTTCAAAGAGAACCATGACACTGATGCCTTCGAGGGATTGACATAGGCATTGGAACCATCACGCCAGGCGGCAATTCGATCGAGTTCTTTGTGCATTGTGCTGGCGATCTCCTTTCTATCACGCCCTCGTCGATAAATCAAAATGTCATCAGCAAATGACAAAGTCCTTCCCTTTCCATTCAACTGCTGCTCAGTGATCATCACCGTATAAATGTTGAATAAGACTGGTGATAGCGGTGATCCCTGTGGCAAGCCTGGACATATCGTTTGCGGTTCTGAGGACCAGCTACCACATCTTAGTACAATCTTTCTCTGGAACAGGACCGCAGCAATCCAGCGGATCAGAATAGGATTGACTTCTAGTTTAAGCAGTAATTGCATTAAATAATCATTTACACATTCCAATGTGTAAACAGCATGTGTAAAGTCGTATGTAAACAGCTCTTAATTATTCTACATGCTTTTGTGTATCATAAAAAACGTGTCTTCATTCTTCTAAAATATCAAGTTTATCACAAACACAGTTATTTATTTAACTATACAATTCTGCTCATCATATACACATTTTTAAATCTTGAGATTCACTGATTATGTCTTTGCTTAATAGCACAATACAATCAGTATATCAATGACTAAAATTACCACATAGTGAGCATGACATTGTAAAACCGCTCTACTATACTGCTAGTACGGTCACACCACAGTTATGGCGTACTACACTCATTGCAAACGCAGTCAGTATCTTATTGCTTAAGTGTTATATACACTCAGTGTATCGTTGACTAATGACTCTACACAGTCAGTAAATGATCATATCATCATGAACGCTCCCAATGTGCCCTTATATTTGTCATATAGCTTCCAGTCTAGTCTTTGCTTCTGTTATATCCTTTCGCTACTTTAGATGGAATCCTGTTCAGCAGCTTTGGCTTCCCTCAACAACTTTAGATGAAGAATTTCTCTTGAACATACTCGTTTCCCCAGCCCATTTGTTTCCCATTTCAATGTCAGTTTAGTAATTCTCTACCCGATTCTCCTCGCAGTGTGTTTAAGATATCTGCAATCTTATTTTTCTTATAACTGTGAAACAACGGTTTTCCAGACATTTCTCCCCCCCCCCCCCTTCCCCACGCCCCTTTTCCATTTTTCTCGAATTTATACAATATAACGTCAACAAATTAATGTTGAGTTATTGTGTCATATAGTCCCCGTAGCGTTGGCGGCTAGACGTCCGCCTGCGGATCGGAAGGTCGTAAGTTGGTCACCTATCAAAACCAGACATTTCTTTTTTCAAAAAGACCTTGACTCCCAGGTCGACCCAGCCTTGAGGGGGTACCAAGTGCAGTCATGGGAAGTAAAGGCGGCTGGCATGATGTTGACCACATAACCTACCAAATGCTGATTGGTCTATAAAAATATAGGTCCAACCCTGTATGTGGAAAAGAGACCTTTGCTTTTACTTTATTATGTTTTATAGCTAGCCTATAAAAGCTGACAGACATCAATTTCATAATGAATTTGAGAAGCACATTCAAAACTATCCAGAAGGTTACCGTTTAACTGTACCAGCACTTCCTCAGGGAATCTAAGATGACTCATTTATATCGTGGTATTCATGACCCAGAGAAACCAACACGATTGGTCTGGATAGAGCATTATTAAACTGATGGATTAGACAGGACACAGAGTACACTCATGTCAAGCAAGGAATTAAAAGTAAAGTTGTCGACTTTGATGTAGACGTCATTAGACATAAAATCTTAAAATTGTTACAGACAAATCAACTTGTTGCTCTCCGAAAACTGAAATTAGCATTGCAATCACAATGTAGTATTGACATTTTAAAAAGTAGTCTGTGGAAAATTGGGAGCTACCAGGTTCAGCAGGTGAAGCAGGAGAAAATCAACCCTGAGCTTCATGAACTCAGGTGGGCCCACTCTCTGAAAATCTCTAGGACCGAAACATTTGTCGAATAGAGATTACTTCTACTGATGATTGGTAGACTCCTGCTGTACATGCTCCCCTGTGGAGTTTTTTCTTACTCATGAAAACTGTAGGTTAGCATTAGTTGTGAAAAGCCAAGTTTGATTGCTAGTCGAAGCAAATATCTGAGGCAGATCCATGAGCGACTGATGCAAAGCTATGATATTGTATATTTGGATAAATCCTGGGTTAATGCTCACTGTAACTATGCTAAAGAATGGCAGTCAATAAACGGTGAACAGAAAGGGACATTCCAAGCAGAAAAGGCCAGTGCATTATACTCACTTATGCAAGAAGCACTAAAAAAGGTCTTATCTATGATGGTGGACTTTCTTTTTCCAATCAAAAAGTACGAAGGTAGGGACTGCCACACTGAATTAAATGGACACATTTTTAGTCACTGGATGGAGAATGGTCTTCTCCAAATTCTAGACAGACCATTGTGCTTAGTCATGGATAATGCCGCTTATGAAAATGCCGTATCAGAGGAAGACAAAGTACCAACGGCATAAAATACAGAAGATCAAATTAGGACATGGCTTGCTAAGGAAAAAGTCATCTTTGACGACACATATTTGAAGATATAGTTGTTACAGTTTGTGAGGAAAACAAATAAGATAAAGATGTATCACACTGACAAACTCATTAATGAATACGGCCACACTTCTCTGCGACTCCCTGCAAGTCAATCACACCTCAACCCGATAGAGCTTGTTTGGGCTTAAGTCAAAAGACAAGTTGCCTAAAAGAACAGTACATTTACAATGTGTGATGTTGAAGTTCTGACACGTGAGTCCTTTTAAAATATAGACATTCATTTTTGGAAAAAGTGTGTTGAACATGCGTTCCGAGAGGAAGACGAGTACTGGCATCGAGATGGATTCCAATTTGTTCAGCCAATAATAATTATCAACCTTTTGGGATCGTCAGATTGGGAATGATTAAAACTATTTTGTTCAATGAGTGGTTAATATCATCAACCCGTTAGGTACATCAAAAATTGCAACAAATACAACTCCATATCCAAATCTGACAACCATAATACAATTTGTTGTGCAATTAAAATACACCGTGGGATCTAATGCTTACTAAAGGGGAATAATAACTGCTGCATACTGGGGACATGTTTACAATTGAACAAGACAAGATAGATTGCCTTGATCTATACCACTGTTTAGTGAGTTGATACATAACAAGGCAGATGTGGTCAAAGCCCTTTGGGAACAAGTAATGAAGTCACAAGAGAAAATAGATTATCGTGGTCTGGATAGAATGATACACCTGTGTGACCAGAGGGCCTGGCTGGCACACTACACTCAGAGGAATCGCAAGATGGACATATAACCAGTCTTCGTCCTTTACCATTAGAATTGGAACTCTGCGCTGGCTGCTGAAAATGGATACGGAGCGCATATGGGAATTAAGATTTTACTGTAAAATTTAAAAGTTCACTTCACTAATTTACAATGGTTCGAAAAGATCAAAGGAATTGGCTGGTATTCAGCATCCCGAGCATCTATTTTTTGCGTCATGGATATTCTAAGGCTCCACGCAAACAATCATTGCGATCTAACAGGCAGTTTTCGAGTAAATGATTGGCAGAGTGTGTTCGTGAGATGTTGAACGAACTATAGACGATTTTTCACAGCGATAAGCTATCAAAGGGCTTCTTAAAATCAATTAATTTCACAATAAGGGTTTGTTGTAATAACAAGTTTGTATCTTCATTATTTATACATAGACAACTGTTATAATGAGCTTAACCAATCATTGTAATATTTCTAGCTAAAGATAACGTTGTCAAAATCCTATTTTCAATGTCTGCGTCCAATGTAAGCTTCTTTTACATATTTTCTGCAATATCGTTTATTATGTTCCATTACGTTATTCCTAAATGAGCGCACACATTTTCAAACAAATTGTTCATAAGTATTACCATTTTTCCCCCTTGATTTTCGCTCATTATTTCAGTGAGCAATCACAGTCTCAATATTAAAAAAAGTATACTTGCATATCATCTGTCAACAATTACAAGCATCCAAAAATAAATGTTATTATGACTCTGCACTGTGCACTCTGGGAGTAGCTCATTATATATTCAGATTCTCGGTTCTTCGTCCATTACAGAAGACTCGTGTCCTCCTCGTGTCCGGATTCCTCTGACTGTCTGCGCCTCCTGTTTTGTTGATCTCTGGCTTCGAACTCATCTGTGGATAAGACAGGAGTATTTGTGAGCAGACTACGGATAATCAGAAATGTAAGTGTAATTTAAAAAAGAAAAAAAGTTTTATTCTATACAGAGTTGTTTGCTCACAGATTTGCACTAGAGTGTGTAAAGAATATCAGTGAACAGCGTATTTTATATTCCTATTCTTCTTCTTCTTCTTCTTCTTCTTCTTCTTCTTCTTCTTCTTCTTCTTCTTCTTCTTCTTCTTCTTCTTCTTCTTCTTCTTCTTCTTCTTCTTCTTCTTCTTCTTCTTCTTCTTCTTCTTCTTCTTCTTCTTCTTCTTCTTCTTCTTCTTCTTCTTCTTCTTCTTCTTCTTCTTCTTCTTCTTCTTCTTCTTCTTCTTCTTCTTCTTCTTCTTCTTCTTCTTCTTCTTCTTCTTCTTCTTCTTCTTCTTCTTCTTCTTCTTCTGCATCTTGTTTCTCTCTTCCTCCTCTCCGTGCTTCTTCAACGACTGGCAAAATGTGGGGATATTTAAAAGTTCAAATGATACCATTGTAACTACAATGCACAGCTGTCGGAATATTGTCGTTCCGACTGCTGCAAAGCAAGGTTCAGATATTAACACCATTATACTGAATGACTAATTGATTGATTAGACAGTCACACACCCCCCCCCCCCGACCCCACCCACCTCCCCCCCTTTTTCCCAATTTTTTTGGCCATCCAGGGAGGGCTCCACAAAGTTCGACTCGGATGTCAATCCAAAAGGATTAATTCCCAGATACCTGTTCAGGTTTCCAAGTTGGGTATAACTGGGAACCATACAACCCCATCAAGAGCTACCTCTTTGTACTATGTCGTTAAATGGCTGATGCACGTGAGCATCAGTAAGTATCACAAGTAAACGACATATTTTCCACCAGGCGCGCATCTGTGGTACGGTGCTACTCCAGTGGTCTTCAACCTTTTTCAGATTGCGCCTCCCTCGAGTATAAGGCAAGACTCCCACGCCACTACCCCCCTCCCCCCTTGAGAATACGGCAAGACCCCCATGCCCCCGTTGAGTAAATGTCAAGACCCGCCCCCCTCCTCGAGTATATGGCAAGACCTCCTCCCCCCCCCCCCTTCTCGAGTATATGGCAAGACCCCCACGCCCTCCTTTGGCTGGAGAGCGTTGTCGAATGTGACTTTGAAGAGTTCGAGACAGTACTTGTAGAATTTGTAGCCAACGAGATTGTGTCTTTGGCCACTATCATGGGACTGGAGGTGGATAACAGAGATATTAAAAAGCTTGTGGAAGAGCACAACCAAGAGCTGACCACCGAAGAGCTTTTGGAGATTCATTGTGTTTCACAGCAAGAAGTTTTGGAGGAAAGTTTTTCAGAGGAGGAGGAGGTGGTAACATAAAAGCAACAATCTTCTGGCGAAATAAGAGAAATGCTTAAAACATAGGAACTGCTGCATCTTACATTGAGAAGCATCACTCTAATAAGAAAACGGCTTTGCGCGCTGCAAATTTATTTAATGCTAATGCCGTGTCGAAATTTCTCCAAATTTTGAAGCGTCGGCAAAAACAAATGTCTCTGGAAATCTTTCCAGTAAAAAATAATTAGGTATGTATCATAATTGTATCGGTTTTTTTTTCTGCAAATCGAATTCGCATTCCAGGTGGGTTCGTTCCGCGGTGGAAGAAAAGATGAAGATGATTCACTCTCCTTAACAATATGTAGATAATTTTCTTTGAATAAACGTTATACATAGCATTTTGTGAGTATTACATAGCATTTTGTGAGTATTTTTTTTTTTTTTTACATGGAACGCATTATCGTATTTTACATTAATTTATGTGAGAAAAAGTGTTTCCCATAACGAGTGTTTCGCTTTACGTGTATGATTCTGGAACGAATTATGCTTGTTAAGCGAGGTTTCACTGTATATGGCAAACCCCCCTCGAGTACATGACAAGACCACCACACCCCTTTTGAGAATACTGCAAGGTCTTACCCCCCCCCCTCCCTCCCCCACAATATTAAGTATATGACAACGCCCACCCCCCCCCCACCCCCAACATAACAAAATGTGATAAAAAGAGGAGTACAATCGATTCCACAAGAGAAACAGAAAATATGAGATAGGTTTTGGTCATAATGGGTTCTTGATCTATATTAAATACACATGTTATAATAATTAAAATTATAACGGTACCTGTACAAACTGCGTATGGCTATAATGCATCCGTGGCTTTTTATTTTATCGATAGTTTAAAATATTTTTTAATTTACAATTAAACTGAAAAAAAAAATGTGTGTGTGTGTTTTTTTTTTTAATATGACGCATGTACAAATGGACTCAATTTTAAAACTGCTTGACACTCCCTCAAAACCTCCACACGTTCTCCTGGGGGAGGGGGAGGGGGGAGGGAGGAAGATGCAGGCTGGAGACCACTGACTGACTGACTGACTTTCTACCCCACCAGGACATCACACAAGCGACAAACATCCGATGACACAATGTGCCACCGTGTAGATGAGGATCCCCATGGAGAGGTCCCAGAAACCGCGGTTAGCCATTAGCCATATTTATGGCCTGGCTATATTGAGGCTCCCGGCAAGAGTCAGGGTGGGGCTTCTAATAATAAAAAATTCCATCCCAAAAAAGGACAGTGAACACGTTTTAGTTGGAGACCACTGTGCTAGACAGCAGTTATAGGTCAATCGGTTTTTAGGGGGTTATCTGGTCACAATCATACCGGCAGCCTTTACTTTTTAAGTAATTTCCTAAAACTCATTTCGAATTGGTCGATTTGAGAGCAACGGTCCATCTTTCTTTTATGAAGCTGCCTGGTTCGGATTTGACGTCGAGTCTTTCATACAGACAGGCCAGTGTCTATTTACCGCGCCACCCCGGTTTCCAAGGCATAGTATAATCCTATGATTTGTCTCTTTGAAATTGATGACCAAAGATTATGGACTACTTTTGTTTTCCGGATGTCTGTCCCAAGATTCATCGGCGTCTGAGCTTATTTTAGAACATCTTCGTGACTCATGGCGTCTGACAGCCGTGGCTGAAACATCTTTTCAAAATACAGCAATTGAAGACATCCGCTGAGCGTGCCATCTGAGGCGCAGACTGGGATCTCTTGTGAAAACATGTGCGATTAATGAAAGCAGATCCAGATGAAAGATACAAGAGAGTTGCATATCTTGGTCTGGAAAAAATAGCCTCGTAGCTTTGAATATACCAGATTGCTGCTAAAAATTAAGCAGATCGATGTTAACATTTAAAAGGCTAAGGAGGCTGAAAGAAAAAGGAGGAGGAGGATAAGGAGGGAGAAAAAAACACTAAAGACTAGAGGAGGTGGAGAAGGAGGAGAAGAAGAAGGAGGAAGGAGGAGGAGAAAGAAAAAGAGGAAAAAGAAGAAGAAGAAGAAGAAGAAGAAGAAGAAGGAAGAAGAAGGAAGAAGAAGGAAGAAGAAGGAAGAAGAAGGAAGAAGAAGGAAGAAGAAGCAAGAAAAAGGAAGAAGAAGGAGGAAGAATGAAGAAGAAGGAGGAAGAAGGAAGAAGAAGGAGGAAGAAGGAAGAAAAAGGAGGAAGAAGGAAGAAGAAGGAAGAAGAAGGAAGAAGAAGGAAGAAGAAGGAAGAAGAAGAAGGAAGAAGGAAGAAGAAGAAGGATGAAGAAGAAGGAAGAAGGAGAAGAAGGAAGAAGAAGAAGAAAGAAGAAGAAGAAGGAAGAAGAAGAAGGAAGAAGAAGAAGAAAGAAAAAGAAGAAGGATGAAGAAGAAGGAAGAAGAAGAAGAAGGAAGAAGAAAGAAGAAGAAGGAGGAAGAAGAAGAAAGAAGAAGAAGAAGAAAGAAGAAGAAGATTGAAGAAGAAGAAGGAAGAAGAAGAAGGAGGAAGAAGAAGAAGAAGGAAGAAGAAGAAGAAGGAAGAAGAAGAAGAAGGAAGAAGAAGGAAGAAGAAGAAGAAGAAGAAGGAAGAAGAAGAAGGAAGAAAAAGAAGGAAGAAGAAGAAGGAAGAAAAAGAAGAAGAAGGAAGAAGGAGGAAGAAGAAGAAGAAGGAAGAAGAAGAAGAAGAAAGAAGAAGGAAGAAGAAGGAAGAAGAAGAAGGAAGAAGAAAGAAGAAGAAGAAGGAAGAAGAAAGAAGGAAGAAGAAAGAAGGAAGAAGAAAGAAGGAAGAAGAAAGAAGAAAAAAGGAAGAAGAAGAAGAAGGAAGAAGGAAGAAGAAGAAGGAAGAAGAAAGAAGGAAGAAGAAAGAAGGAAGAAGAAAGAAGGAAGAAGGAAGAAGAAAGAAGGAAAAATGAAAGAAGGAAGAAAGAAAGAAGAAGGAAGAAGAAGAAGAAGAAGGAAGAAAAAGAAGAAGGAAGAAGAAGGAAGAAGAAGAAGAAGAAGAAGAAGAAGAAGAAGAAGAAGAAGAAGAAGAAGAAGAAGAAGAAGAAGAAGAAGAAGAAGAAGAAGAAGAAGAAGAAGAAGAAGAAGAAGAAGAAGAAGAAGAAGAAGAAGAAGAAGAAGAAGAAGAAGAAGAAGAAGAAAAAGAAGAATAAAAGGGTAAACTATACTAGTTAAGAGGACAATGAGCAGGAAGAAAAAGAAAGAAAGAAAGAAAGAAAGAAAGAAGAAAGAAAGAAAGAAGAAAGAAAGAAAAAGAAAGAAAGAAAGAAAGAAAAGAAAGAAAGAAAGAAAAGAAAGAAAGAAAGAAAGAAAGAAAGAAAGAAAGAAAGAAAGAAAGAAAGAAAGAAAGAAAGAAAAAGAAAGAAAAGAAAGAAAGAAAGAAAGAAAGAAAGAAAGAAAGAAAAGAAAGAAAGAAAGAAAGAAAGAAAGAAAGAAAGAAAGAAAAGAAAGAAAGAAGAAAGAAAGAAAGAAAGAAAGAAAAGAAAAGAAAAGAAAGAAAGAAAGAAAAAAAAAATTAAAAACAATATCCAGTTACGATACAAGTATTTCAAATATTTGATATTTAAAAACCCATATATATATATATATATATATATATATATATATATATATATATATATATATATATATATATATATATATATATATATATATATATATATATATATATATATATGTAATGTTGTGAATTCCCGGGAAAACCCCAGAGAGTTCCCGATGGGGAGAAAAAGGTCGGAAGACCCGTGAGAGAAGAGAAAAACGGGAGAAGTGAGTCTCGTGTGTCTCATGGTAAACGAAGTGAGAGACACAAGAAAAAGCATGAGACGTGAACGGAAGACGTGAAACCGAGAGACTGAAGTAAGACAGTTGAAGTTCTGCCCTGACTGAGAGAGGACGCGTGAATGAACGCCTGAGAAGAATAAATGATTTGTCAAGTGAACGTTATATTTCAATAGGAGGACTGAATGTTTTTCCATACGTCGTAATGTCAGATATCAGAGTCCATGAAGTATAGATGGATGGTTCGAGAGGCGCTGATAAATTCCTGTAGTGTGTGGGAAGTCCGACCAGGTCGCTAGATTCAGCCAAGCAAGTCGAGCACGAGGAAGCATGAATGTATGTTTGCGATAACTGGCGATTCAACGAATAAAAGCAAAGAACTCAATATTCGTTCAGGCTGTGTCGTTTCAACTCACTGTTCGTCTGAAAGCAATGTAAACAATACAT
>CAJHNH020001658.1:122500-152580 GCA_905116865.2 Candidula unifasciata | reverse complement strand
GTAAAAAGTGAAGAAGACAATAGAATAGAAATAGAACAATCATCTATTAAATTGTTACGGCTAGTAGCAAAAAGCAAACATTTGCAAAACAGAAGAAACAGCCAAAAGTTACTCCTTCCCCGAAAATCTCATTAGGAATGTATGATCCTAATTTATGATGGCTCTTGACTGACTTCGGCTGTTCTAATAGTTTATGACGCTTCGGTGAATAAAAAGGATTCTGCGAGGGACAGCGCTGCCCTGAAAAGGCTTCTTTCTCTTGTGTCCATGTTGGGTATTCCGCTGGCCATGTCATCCATTCTGCTTCTTCTGTTTCTTTCCTGAATCTTTTTCTCACTTCTTTATTTTTCTCAGACTTTTTTTTTTTTTTTTCAGGACACCTTTTTCTAAATTCTTTTTTTCTGACTTCTTTTTCTGATTTCTTATTCCGATAACCTTTTTGTTACTTATTTTCCTGACTTTTCCTTCTTATACTTCACGATTTATTGTACTCAATTGTCATTTCTGATAAAATATTGTTTGATTCTGGATGTCACAGATTGTTTGACCATCTGAGAATCATACCTTGGTACCAGCATCCACAAAAAGACACGTATAAAAAAAATATAGTAAACAGAGCAGATGAAGATTGTGCAAAATATGGACCCAGAGTATCAAGAACAACCTTAAAGAAAGGGACCCAATTTATAAAAAGCATTAGAACGTCATCACCGATATAGTTGAACTGGGAAGTCTGTCTTGTAAGTCTGGCATCCAGAATGAGATTTTTCAAAAACAGGATGTTATGGCAAACCTTTAGGTAGCAGGCCGGAAGGTAATAAATCGATCAATCGATCAGACGGGTTACAAAGAACACACGGATTACCCATGCACCACCGTTAAACACTTCGCCGAAGTAACTGAATCTAAAGAAGAAGAAGGTATTGGATTTAATTTGTTTTAATTTCCACAAGTCTCTTTGCCCTGTGAAGCCTTCAACCTTTCAGGCTGCACTGGTGCAACCCATTTCGCAGAGCCACCACTTGCAAGTCCAGGATTGGGCAACTCTGTTTCTCCGACCCTGACGTAATCAATCAAGCCTTTGGTCGATGACTGCAGACATCACTTTCGGTCCCTGAAGACTACTAAAAGTTAATTGCTTCGCGTAAACTGAACCGAAAAGAGAGTTAATACACATCGGGCAACAATCAAATCATTTGTTATTTACTGGCATTGGAGAGAAATAAAGACGAGTTGACTGACGTGCAGGGAGTAAAATATATTCACCGACATATGTTTGAGTTTTACAGTCTAGGAAACACGGAGATGTGATTCTACAACTTGGAACAAGTGTACTTCCAACACTAAAGTGTGTGCTGCTAACGGCGAAGCAATCTAACCATTCTGACCTCAATGAACACAAAGTTGTATGATACACGGTGAGATTTAGACTGTACTCTTCCTGGTATACAGTTTCTAATAGAAAAAACGAAAAAGATTAGTATACTGAAAGATGAAATAGCAAACATCTGTATGACAATAAAAGAGCGAAAAAAAAATCAACTCTGCCAGGTATTGCTTCCATGCATTCAGTAGGTTACAGGAAGATGAGACCAACCTGTCAATCAGAGCTGGCAGGTGCATAGATGTGGCCCTGATAGCTAAATCAGATGCACATCTTCAAGCCAACTTACTTGTGTCGAAGGAAGAGCTGAACAAGATTAGGATGACCATCAGGATCTCCAAAACTAAAACCATGGTGATCTCCAGTGACGAGAAAAAACACCAGATCATGATGGGACGGTATGTATTGGATCAGGTCAACAAGTTCAAATATCTTGAAGTTGTAATAGATCGAAATGAAGTCATTAAGGTAGAGCCAGCTACTCGAAAAACAGCTGCTAGAAGACTTTTCCAGGCCATAAACCGAGGGTTTCCGAGCAAAATAGAAATTAGCAGGAGGACGAAAATGGCTGTTTACAGCTCTCCCCATGTACCAGTCCCCCAATGACAATATCTATTGCTGCATATCAAGCAATGGATCGGCAAACTGTTCCTCCCCACAACACTTAAGGTAGAAGTGGAAATTAATCATGAGGATGATTACGATGACAAATGGATCGATTCACACATAATGTCAGTAGCCTAAAAAAATTAATGAAAATCATAGTAAACGGAAATAACAAACACTGTAATAAACATAGTCAACAAAGTGTCACACACCCGTGAAACGAGTTATGCTAATATTTAAGCTTTAATAATAACAGCGTGTAGATGCCAAACGTAAGATCTTTCTGGAAGCTTTCCCCTCACATTCTGACATCTACACTCCTCAATAATTTATCGTAATATGTCGTTTGGACATCTCGCTCCTTCACCTTTTCCCCCTCCTTTGTGTCCGAGGGTTCTACGGGTAGCTGGTGTTTGTATACAGCGGAACAAAGGAACTGCCTCGGGTGCCGCATCTTCTGTGACGTGCATGTAAATATTCGTGGTCGAAGCTAAACAGCTTATGTCTGTCGTCACCGACACCTGCTGTTACTGTTTGCGACTGTCTTTTTTCCCCCTTTTGTTTAAGGGAATGTAAACAGAATATTTTGTTCTTTACTCTGCCGTTATTTTTATTGTTCTTCTTCCTATTTGCGTTCACCGGCTGTAAACACTCGCGAAACATCTGATTGTTCGTCCACTTCTGAACTGCAGTCCTGTTTCAGAACCTGAGTGTTGCGTTTGCATCCATTTGACAGATCTGACTAATTAGCATGCAGACTGTTGGTTTCTTGTCTCTCAGGCAGATGTACTCCTACTTCGAAGGAAGTTCCCAATTAGTCAGCTCTCACGAATATGCTTTTGGGTAGCCAGTGGGTCTATTCTTGTTTTTCCTAATAATAGGGCTCCGGAACCCACACGAGGGAGTCTATTTTCTTGTTCTACTTCTCATTCTGTTTTTTTTTCTTCCTCTATTTCTTAATTTCCTGTGTTTTTACTATCCCGTCCCCATGTGAGACGAATTGTTCGTTATTGTGAAGCCATACACTGGCTTTTTTCAGGCGCCCTAAAATAACCTAACGGTTGAAAGGGGTTTCTGTTACCTCTTATATGGGTGATCCTCATCCGAATGGTGGCACTTTGTGTCACCGGGTATTGATCGCTCCGTGTGATGTCCTGGCGGGGTAAAAAGTCAGTCAATTTCCTGTGGGTCGCTGGATGGATGAAAAAACTAAATCGACGTCTAGGTAAAAAGCATTCAAGCGTATTTTTATAAGGGCTAGACCTATATTTTATAGACCAAACGGCACTTGGTGGGTGATGTGGTCAGCATCTCGCCGGTCGCCTTTACTTCCCAGTACTGTACCTGGTACACATGCAAGGCTAGGTCGACCTGGAAGCCAAGGTCATTTTGGAAAAATAGTCCGGACCTAGTCAGGACCCGAACCTACGACCTTCCGACACGCAGGCGAGCGTCTAGCCGCTACACCACTTCGGCTGCCAAATGGACGCGTACTTCGTCTAATTCTTCATCATCGTTATCGCGTATGTTTGTTCTTGTCTTTGTTTTAAGTGTGTGCGTGAACGGGTGAATAGATTAACTGAATGGAAGTTTGTTCCGTTTAGTTTTTCAATGTCGATTTAGGTGGGTGGGTGAACTGACTGGATGAATGTATGGATTTATTAGTGAATATGTGTATAAAAGTACATTTGTAACAGGCCTGGTGTTCATATTAAATGTTTTTTTCGATCTATAGCAATAATACACCACCCAGTTCATCTATTAATTGTATCTGGCGTTATGGAAGGCTTGGAATGGTCGTCATTTACTGTTTTTATGCTGCTTATGTTTCATAATGAATTATTTTAATAAACAGTCTAATGCAAAACTGGATGATGGATAGGGAAATAGGTTTAGGTTTAAACAACGGATCAACATCATGACACCAAGGTAGTAACCAATAAGGGTTCCGTTCTACTTCTAACTCAAGTCTGAGTCCGAAGAATCTAATCGCAGTGCACGAACTCCGTAGTACCGGCGAGGATCCTGAAATACTTCGGGTAGATTTTTCAACCCAAAATGTTGCCCGGGCAGCGACCTTAGTTAACTCTTTTCGATTTCCAACTGCCAAGGGATTGTTTTTTTTTTTTTTTATGTTGCGCGACAATATACACGGACGCCTGGTTTTAACTACCCAGAGACCAGGGGAAATTACAAGAAGTCCAGGTGAACAAAATCACAGCCTTCACTGGGGCCTGAACCCGGGACCTCCAGCACTCAAGGCGGTCGCCATGCCTCGAGACCACACAGCCCCCCGCCCCCCCCCCCCGCCCTTCCCCCCGCCTACGTGCTGGAGATAAGAAAGGATTGAATGGATTGGTTAATGATCGAATGGATGGATTGAGGAAGGGATGAATGGTTGCATGGATGGTTGCATGGATGGAAGATTGGATGGATGGATGGAATTGATAGATGGATTGAGGAAGGGATAGGATGGTTGCATGGATGGTTGTATGGGTGAAATATTGGATGGATAGATGGAATGAATGGATTAATTAATGGATGGATTTATAAATCGACGAAAGGATGGTTGGGTGCATGGATGGACCACACAATAAACAATATACAAATAAAGAACACTTAAAACTGAAAACTACGGCAAGATTAAACGCCATAACAGGTAGAAGTAACCTAAATGAAGTGTATAGTTCCTGTAACAGAAGCTGGAAATGAAGCCGGTGGATGGAAGCAAATAAAAGACAACATAGGCATGCAACCAGTGGAGGACATAAAAGCAAAATAACTAGTGAAGATACTGGACAGAGGATGACCCAAAAGGAAAACATCAAGAAAACAAGAACAGGAGGTAGAAGGAGGGGTACTTTCTCTAAAGAAAGAAAGGAACGTTCGGCCATGGAGGAAGCTGGTGCACATACCACAGTCTTAGCCACGAAAGTGGTGTAAATAAACCAGACCATACATATAACCGGAGACTGCTGAGGCTTGCTACCAACATGGGTGTGAACGTGGCCTACCTGACAGGACAGTTGGTGGATCCCCGAGTGGCTTTCTGATGTTCACTATTGTGAGCGACCTTCTAGAAAAGGATGCTACAAGATGTTGAAAAGATGCTTTACTACATGCCACTGGCCAACTGGACATATAATGCTAGAGGTGGTTTATTTTACAAATTAATCGGCCATTGATATAAGATGTATTCGACAACACGCCGGTTGCCTTTACTTCCTATGATGTCTGGTTCGAGTTGACAGCCCTGGCTGCTGCTTCTTCTTCTTCTTCTTCTTTTTCATATTCTTCTTCTTTTTCTTCTTTTTCTCTTCCACTATTTACCTCAGCGAGGTGTTGGGGAGAGATGTAAAAATCGTTTGTGTGCTTTTTCCCATGCATTGTACAAGTTGGTGTTCATCTCTGTTAGGTAGCTCCTGATGATGTCGCTCCATATCTTGTGTGGTCTTCCCCTTGCTCTGTGTACATCATATTTTTTTTTTCAGCATGGCTCTCTGTGGCAGTTAGAACCAGGGCATTCTCGTCAGGTGACCAAACCATCTAAATTGTTGTTCTTTAATGAATTGTAGACAACCCTGGCTAAAGTATGAGAATACGCTTCGATACCGACTTGAACCCAAAACCTTTAGGCCCACAGCCAATCGTCTACCCAGTATGGGCCAGGCTTAAGTCAGCTAAGTTTAATGGGTCAACACGTTGAAAATGTCAACCGGAACGGGTCAAAGGCCCGAGGCCTTAATGTAGAAAATAATAACATAATACAAGTGTTAATGATCAGCGGGTCACTTGCTAGGCCTCCACGGGCCAGCTTTGGCTTTTAAAAAACTCTGCACTCCGCTCATAAAAAGAAAAAAGCAACAGCATCCGATTCCCCAAAAGACACACACAATGAACACCCCTTCCCCCCCCCCCCCCCACACACCATACAATGCATACAGACACATACATACGAATACATACGCACACATACTCATACTTACGGACGCATATACACACATACAGACGCATATATATATATATATATATATATATATATATATATATATATATATATATATATATAGAGAGAGAGAGAGAGAGAGAGAGAGAGAGAGAGAGACATATATACACATACAGACGTATACACGCAAAGACATAAAGACGCATACACACATACATACAGACGCATACAGGCATTTATAGATACATATACACACACACAGACGTATACATACACATACAGACGCAAACACGCATACACATACCGATGCACAGACAGGTTCTCCCACACAAATAGGCGCACAAACTCACACATAAACTCACGTCTACCACACACACACCACATCGCACACGCTCGCACATATACACACATACAAACGCAACACACACACGCACATTCATCACACACACACGTTCACACACGCACTCATACATATATATACATTTTTATATGCATACATACATACACTCACAGATACGCCACACACATTCATACTCATAAACACATATGCATACACACACACGTGCGCACACACATATGCACAACACTACACTCTCGCAAACACACCTCCCCTCCCCCCCCCCCACCCCTCTCTTTTCTTCCTCTCTCCCCTTCTGAATTCACCTCCAAAATTCCGAAAGGGGCGGTAACGGGAACAGCCTGCCAATTTGGCTGTGTAATCAAGCGTACATCATCTGCGCAGCGGGAGTGGAAATTTGCCCCATAATTAGTTTTGCTGAGGGTTGGGGGTGACAGATTGGTGGCGGAGCCGTTGTTATCTGCAATAATAGATTCTGAAGAAAAAGGTGTGAGAGAATTAGGCAGAGGACGAGGGAAGAGGTGTTAATAATGTTGAGGACAAAATTGTTTGGCCAGGATGGGGGAGGGAGAGTTAGAGCGACAGACGACAAGATGTTTAAGACATGGAAATGAGGACTTTGATTTTCCGGTGACAGTTTTGACATAAGGGCCGGGTGTAACGTGGGATTAGCAACGTGTCATTACAATAATTGATCTGTTGTGATGCCTCTAGAGTATAGGGTTGACATAGCTGCACATAGAGACTCCATGGCAAAGTGGTCAAGTTGTTGGTCTCGTGGTCTAAAATAGGTCGTGGGTTGGTTTCACGGAAAGTGTAGTTCGGTTGACGACTTCATATTTTATAGACACTCATGGGGATCGTCGCATGAGCTACAGAGTTCGTGCTTTGCGTAGTGATCTTAACCGAGAGAGACAGAGCCATGTGGGATAAAGATCGTAGAGCTGGGGTGCCGCGCTCGATCCCAGCTGCAGGCCTTGCGTTAGTGTCAACAGTGGTATCGAGAAGCCGACCGTCCAGAAGCAGTGGCAAACTACAGGACGTAAATTTGCCTAGAAAACTAAAGCTAGATGCTTATTCTTTACAGAACTTTGCAGAACCAACCTCAGCATGTTTTGGCTGTTGTGGTTTCCCTAGACAATTTGGGGTTCAGAAGTTTGCCATTGCTTACTGAACGGTCAGCTCTCGGTACCCCTGTCGAAACCAGCGCAAGACAAAACGTCCGCAGCAGTGATTGAACTCGACACCCTGGCATTACGAAGCGCGTTCTCAACGCCTAAGCCACAGACGCCGATAGAAAAACTACAACATCCAACGAATTCTGGGTTTGGTTCTGCAAAGTTCTGTGAAGGATATGCAGCTAACATATATGGGAACAACATGAAGAATTTTAAAAATTTAAAGACAAGAGGATCTTAATAGTGGGGTTATTGGATCCCTTTGATGAAGTGGGGGGGGGGGGGGATTTAAGAGACCCACACTGCCCTTTGGGAGTCGCCTTGGCGATGTCGGCTAGATGCCGGCCTACGGATCGGAAGGTCGAGGGTTCGAGTCCTGACGGAATGACCTTGACTCCCCGGTCGACCCAGCCTAGAGTGTGTACCAGGTGCAGTCCTGGGAAATAAAGGCGGCCAGGGTGATGCTAACCACATCACCCTAAAACTGCCAATTGGTCTATAACAAATATAGGTTTAGCCCTATCTGTCCAATACGCCTAAACGCGTGGAATAAGGCCCATTACTTTTACTACTACACTGCCCTTGTAAAAGGATTTCTGTAAAGGAGAAATGTGCCGGTACTACATACTTATTGCGTACCACCAGAAACAAAACGCAGAATAAAAGTAGTGAGTTCATTATTACAGCATATAACCAACAACAACAAAATAACAATTACCGATCATTAATATCTCTAATCTGAAAGAAGCTAGAATGGAACTCAATTATTATGAGATGGCCATAAACCTCTAAAAATCCTTTGTACGTTACCGTGTAATTCTTGTCCTATTTTCTTGTTTTGATATCTCTTTTTATTCCAGACCAGACACCAGAAATAATGGACCTTTGAACATCCCTAACAAGCTCTCTTGAAAGGCAATCTCCGGGCTCATATTCTGTTCCGCGGGCGCGTATGACCAGGACGCTACATTTAACACATTCGTCTTGACTTTGTAACTCTCGCGGCCAGTTCTCTCTTGGAGTCCATTGTAGGAATGTGAAAGTGATGAAGATAAAAAGGATTCCCGTGTCCGTCCAGCTTCGTGGTCACGATTATTCGATGGTCAGACTACGGGGGCAGGAACCTACTGGCTTGAGCGCTTTGAGGCCCCCCCCAGATGTTGTGTGTGTGTGTGTGTGTGTGTGTGTGTGTGTGTGTGTGTGTGTGTGTGTGTGTGCGTGTGTGCGTGTGTGTGCGTGTGTGTGCGTGTGTGTGTGTGTGTGTGTGTGTGTGTGTGTGTGTGTGTGTGTGTGTGTGTGTGTGTGTGTGTGTGAGTGTGTGTGTGTGTGTGTGTGTGTGTGTGTGTGTGTGTGTGTGTGTGTGTGTGTGTGTGTGTGTGTGTGTGTGTGTGTGTGTGTGTGTGTGTGTGTGTGTGTGTGTGTGTGTGTGTGTGTGTGTGTGTGTGTGTGTGTGTGTGTGTGTGTGTGTGTGTGGTGTGTGTGTGTGTGTGTGTGTGTGTGTGTGTGTGTGTGTGTGTGTGTGTGTGTGTGTGTGTGTGTGTGTGTGTGGTGTGTGTGTGTGTGTGTGTGTGTGTGTGTGTGTGTGTGTGTGTGTGTGTGTGTGTGTGTGTGTGTGTGTGTGTGTGTGTGTGTGTGTGTGTGTGTGTGTGTGTGTGTGTGTGTGTGTGTGTGTGTGTGTGTGTGTGTGTGTGTGTGTGTGTGTGTGTGTGTGTGTGTGTGTGTGTGTGTGTGTGTGTGTGTGTGTGTGTGTGTGTGTGTGTGTGTGTGTGTGTGTGTGTGTGTGTGTGTGTGTGTGTGTGTGTGTGTGTGGAAGTTTTGAGCTGAAATGTTATAGAAAGATTCTTAGAATATATTGGACAAAGAAGAGGAGAAATACTGACATCTTGAAAAATCTGAATATCAAGGAAGACTGGATAATAAACAGCATCCTGTCTCGGAAGCTGAAATATGTTGGTCATATCAAGCGCCTCGACGGGTTGGAAAAAAATAATAGTTTCAACCCGCCCCATTTCCTCTGCCAGTTTGTAAACGGACTATTAAGAAACAGTTCACCACCCCCCCCCCCCCCCCCCCCCATCCCCCACACTATTTGTGTCCCTCGAAAGATAGACAGTAGTTATATAATTTTTTACACTTTGTGTCCATACATATGTTATCATAATATAGTAATAATAATAACAATAGCAACAATAGTTACAGCCCGAGTATAGTGAGCTGACTAGTAACTCTCTCTCTCTCTCTCTCTCTCTCTCTCTCTCTCTCTCTCTCTCTCTCTGTTATACCCCACCAGGACATCATACAAGCAATAAACACCCAGTAACACAAAGTGCCACCATGCAGATGAGGATCACCCGTGGAAAGGTCCCAGAAACCCCTTTCAGCCGTTAGGCCATATTTATGGCCCAGCTATATTCAGAGTCCCGGGCAAAAGTCAGAGTGGGGTTTTAACTAACGAAAAAAAATTGCATCTCACATGGGGACGATTTGGATAATTACTGACTGGTATCAAATGATATGATGACCCAATCTAGTAGAGCATTCAGAGCTCTTGTGGTTATCAACTCTGGATCAAGACATCAAACCTCACCCAAAGTGGACTACATATTATTTTGCAACCGTTTTGTAGTATCCCAGTATAAGTGTACAATATGGCTATAAGGTTGTAGTGGGGTTTCCGATATTTGAAGATGTTTAAATCTCAGCCTTGAGATGTTATTCGTACACAATGCAAATCTGGAGTGGGAATACATTTCAACAACAAATCAAATCAGGGCAACACAAAGGGAGACAAATTACCACCAGCACTTGTGGAGAATCTGTCTGTCAACAACCAACATCTATCTGTCAACATGTAACATTAGTTTTGTCTGGTCTATGTTGTAACACAACCTGGTTTAGAACAGATGTTACTCTGAAAGGTTATTGGGATCGCTGTTGATGTTACAGTCCACTCTACTTCCTCGTCTTCATCATCATTATCATCTTCTTCTTCTTCTTCTTCGTCTTCTTCTTTTTCTTCTTCTTCTTCTTCTTCTTCTTCTTCTTCTTCTTCTTCTTCTTCTTCTTCTTCTTCTTCTTCTTTTTCTTTTGTTATTTTTCTTCTTCTTCTTCTTCTTCTTCTTCTTCTTCTTCTTCTTCTTCTTCTTCTTCTTCTTCTTCTTCTTCTTTTCTTCTTCTTCTTCTTCTTCTTCTTCTTCTTATTCTTCTTCTTTCTTCTTCTTCTTCTTCTTCTTCTTCTTCTTTCTTCTTCTTCGTCTGCTACTTTCTTCTTCCACCTCCTTTCTTTCAATCTTATTTGTTTCTTTTTCTTCCTTCTCCTTTTCCTTCTCATCTACTGTCACCTCTTCCTCTTCTTTCTCTTCTTCTTCCACCTCCTCCTCTTCTTCTTTTTTACCCCTCCCCCTCGTATTTTGTTGCTTTGTCTTCTTTTTTTTTTTATTGTTCTTCGTCCGTGTGTAAAAATCGTTAATCTTTCTCCATCTTCTTTTTCTTCCCCCTCCTCCTCTTCTTCTTCTTCTTCTTCTTCTTCTTCTTCTTCTTCTTCCTTCTTCTTCTTCTTCTTCTTCTTCTTCTTCTTCTCGTTCTTTTTCTTCGTCTGCTGCTGCTTCTTCTTTTTCTGCTGCTGCTGCTTCTTCTTCCTCCTTTCTTTTCATTCTTATTTGTTTCTTCTTCTTCCTCCTCTTTTTCCTTCTCTTCTACTTTCACCTTTTCCTCTTCTTTCTCTTCTTCTTCCTCCTCCCCCATTCTTCTTCTTGTTTACCCCTCTCCCTCGTATTCCGTTTCTTTGTCTTCTTCTGTTTTATTTCTTCGTTTACCTGGAAAAATTTTTTATGTTTCTCCATCTCTCCTTCTACCACATTCTATCCCACTTTTTTTTTTAAATCATGTTTCTCTTCTATCAAGCAATAACATTTCACCACTTATCCCAAATAAGCCTTACAATGTATCTCATTTTTACAGTTTCAAAATCCACTCCATAAAGATACAATTATGGTCTCAGAAATCGTGCAACGTTGTAATCTCTCTTTACACCCCTTTCAATAATTTGATAGCATTAAATAAAGAAGTCAAACAGGAGAAGGAGGTAATTTTTCCGGCCAGGAATCTCCCATCTATATATCTGTCAATAAAAAATACACCTTCTGCTTTCACTGCTCGCAGCACAAAAGACGGAAAGGAACAAGAGACACGGACTTGATAATCACAAAGATCTTTAAGCTGCATCTAGAGAGATCTCTCCCAAGGGACACAATGCGCTTGCTTGGATTAGAATCAAATATCCGCTATCTTTCCCCTCCAGGAGAAAGGGTCCAGTAGCGTCAAGGAACAATACTCCTTTTGAGTTATCCAGGGCAGCGGTTATCAAATTGGGAGCCGAGGTACCCATGGGTGCCACGAGCATATGCCAGGGGTGCTGTGGTAATAATCCAAAAATTTTGAAAGTCTGCTTGAGATCAGCGAAGATAGCAGTTTAAAACAGAAATACCATGAATGAAGCCAAGAAGAGTTCTGGATGAACGTGTATTTGCAAGGCTGCAGTGCATTCTTAACGTACGCTTACATTAAAAAACAGATACAGGAGCAACCTTCTAGTCATTTGAGGGGACAGTTAACTAAACTTCCCATAAACATAAAAAATGCACCCAAAGAGTTTTATTCATCGCATGAGAGTCAGCTGAAAATTGAAAGTGCACTGTATGTTCTTCTTTTTATCTTGTCATCCCTTTGAGGGATGCAATTTTTTTTTTGAAGCCCTATCTGGCTCTTGACAGGGCCCGCAATATGGCGCGGCCATAAATATGGATGAACGCGTTTTCTGGGACCCCTCCACGGTGATCCTTATCTACATGGTGGCACTTTGTTTCATCGAGTGTTTATCGCTTGTGTGATGTCCTGGTGGGGTAAAAGAAGATAGAAAGATTCATCTTTTCTTAAGTATTCAAATGGTGTGCCACGGAATTTTTTTTTACCTGACACGGGGGCCGCGGCGAAAAAGTTTTAGAACCTCTGCTCTAGGGAAGTCGAAGAATGGAATTGAGAGGTGAAGAAAGTAATGGGAAAAAAAAAAAACCGGATATAAACATTAAAGCAGATTTGATTGCTCTGTCGTTTTGGTGAAAAACATAATACTGCTGCTACCCCTGAATAAGCATATCGTAAAAGGCTCTTTAAGTGCCTAATAACATACCATAAGTGACTATATGTTACTCACATGAACCAATCAACAAGTTATGATTGTTTGTAACATCAAAATAAAGGACCATTTTCCACGCCCTTAAGGTATATAATGTAGTGCTAGACCAATCAGTCAGCACCTGCGTGAAAAGGGGGGATGGGGAGTCGGGAGACGTGAACCAGCGTCATTGCACACGTGTTATAAACCATTGGTGCTCTTCCACCAGTACGGACAGCTGATAAGAAACTTTCCGCCTGTGTCGCTGTCCGCGCAAGTAACTCGGTAGCTACAGCGACGTTCCTCCATTTACCCCAGAGTGTCAACTCTGGTACCCATGTCCTAGAGGCTGGTGAACCCCGCTAACCGCCCGGTTTCGAACACCGACCGTGGGCTGCAGCAAGTCGCAGCTGGATTTGAAAGCGAGTCTCGTATCGACTGCGCTAGCGAGGTTCCTTATAGAGAGTGATGGCATCAACATATTATCGACCGCCTTTACTTCCAGGAATTTACCTAGTACCCATTTTATGCTGGGACGACCTAAGAGCCAAAGACATTTTTAAAAAGTCCGCCTCGATGCGTGTTTGAATCCACGACGTTCGTGACAGACGATATAGCTGCTACACCACTGCGGCACGCTTATGACTATTTGAATATTTCATAATTAGTATGAATTAACTGTTCTTCTTCGTCTTCTCCTTCTTCTTCTTCTTCTTCTTCTTCTTCTTCTTCTTCTTCCCCTTCTGCTTCTTCTTCTTCTTGAAGATTTTATTTGGCCTTACCCAGCCATACCGTGGATTCGAATCCAGGTCTCCCGCTTGAGTGCTCAACATTCTAACCGTTCGGCCAGCTGCTCCTCACCCTAAATGATCTTAATATCAAAGCAAATTGGCTCGTAAACGGCATCTTGTCTGGAGAATTGAAATACTTTGGTCATGTAAACGGCACGCTGGTTTGGAAAGAACAGTAGCGGATGACACGATATCGAGGTAAGTGGGCAGGGGCCGACCAGCACTAAGATGGGCTTAGGGCGTAAGAGAAACATGGGCAGAAAAGGGCATAAGGCGAGAGAGCTGCCGAGGCGCTTCATTTAGGCGGGCTCTGATGGTAGCGACATTTCGTAATGGACCTGCTACATGATGATGATTATGATGATGGCGATGATTATGCTGAGGAATCATGATGATGATGGCTTGTAAAGACGACCATGCCAATGTCGACAACACGTACAGAAGAAGTCAAACATTACCGAACAGCATGAGATGTGAAAAGCTGCATTCGCCTACGTCAGTATGAAAACAGAAAGGTACACACAAAACAACAAAATTGTGTTATGTGTGTCGAAATAAAATGAAACTATTTAAAAGATCATAAGTAAAGTAAAGGTCTTTTTTCCACGCCTTTAGGCGTATATGGCATGTGGGGCTATACCCATATATTTTTATAGACCAATTGGTTCAAGATGGGCGATGTGGTAAGCATCACGCCGGCCGCCTTTACTTCTCTAGACTGCACCCGGTAACTATTCAAGCTTGGGTTGACCTGGCAGTCATGTTCATTTTTGAAACAAAGTCCGGCTACGCCAGGGAGCGAACCCACGACCTTCCGATCATCACGCGAGCGTCTAGCCGCTACGCCACGGCGAAGATTATATCAGGATAAAAGGAGAATTTAGGGTCAAGACTTAGGTAAGTGTGCTTCCTTTCTTTGCTGTCAACATCTGGGGATGTTTCACACACGGCTCGCTTACAACATCTCCGGGATGTTTCTCTCAAGAGATCGGATATCTCCCTGGGGTACAAGGATGTTTACAGCCAGCTTGTCTACCCATTGCCGTCATCGAAGTCAGCACTTTTCTGTTTCATTGTCTGAGGCTAATGTTTTCTTTGTGCAGCGTATCCTTTGCTTCTTGCCAGCAGGATAACGTTTATTATTGCTATATCTAGGGGTGTCTCAACCAGACATACCGACGTTGTTAGAAAAATTGACGGGGGGGGGGGGGGTGGGTGTGGGGGGGGGGGGGGGGTTCAGAAGACACGTTCAGTTATTACTAAAACTAGTGACAAAGCAAAATTCAGCCTGTCTGAAAAACGGTCCAATTTCGTGTACAGACCCAAATGAATCACTTAAATAAATGTTTTGACAAATGCTCAGACGTAAAGACTACCCACAGAAACTATATAAAATAGAGACACAAAGACTGTCAGAAACACAACGAACATAAAACAAAAACACATAGCGGTAATTTATAACCAGACCTAGACTATGTGTATCTGTTTCTTCAGCCATCTCCGGCCCTGTGATAATTCTTCTTCTTCTTCCTTTTCTTCGTTCACCAGCTGTAATCTGTGGAGAAAAGTCCTGGTTGTTCGTTCATTTGGATGTTGCTCCGTGCCGGGGCCTGATTTGTGCGTGTGTACATTTTTCTGGCTTATTTGTTTGCAGATGGTTGTGCCTCGCCTTTCGTGCAGATACACTAAGACCCCGAAGGAAGCCCACAGTTAGTTGACTCTTACGACATGCGTGCTGGGGAATCAGTGGGTCTATTCTGGTTTCATTCCCTGTGGGGACAATAAACTGTGATTTCAACTCAATGTATTATGTGTTGCCTCAAAGCTTAGTTGTCAGGTATACTGGGCGTGGCCACATGTTGCTTTGTAGCTCCTCCAGAAAGGGAGAGTCTTGTATAAGACATGATCTGGTGGTCTGTTCAGCACACAGAAACGGCACATATTTATTGGGTATGGGTGTTTGAACCTAAATTTATCTGAAAAGTGTCATTGAAGGACAGTTTGAGGACGCTGAAGCCAAAGTTTTTTTTTTTTTTTTTTTGTATTTTTTTTTTATATTCGTAAAGAAATATAGGTAAAGGTAAGATGATCGGCTTCATTGCACCAGGTTTTATCCAATATGGCTTAATCTCTCTCTCTCTCTCTCTCTCTCTCTCTCTGCAAAACCGCTAGCTGCCGGCCGAGACCTTCGCACAGAGTACGACCTCCGTAGCTCAGGCGACGATCAATAGTGACCACGGTAAAAATTGCACTCGTGAACCGATTGGTGCCGCCTTGAAACGAACTTACCAAGTAACAGAAAGTGTATTGATCGGCACTCATAGAAAGAAGTAGAAAGATAGAAGAACACACTAGAGAACATAAAAATCGAAAACTATAGTCACCGTGCCGGGAATAGAACCTGTCACCTCCAGACGGCGTGTGTGCCTTGCCATGGTTACAATTGCAAACGAACCCACCATGCGAGGCAAACGGCTTGACCACTTCGCCAGAGAGATCGCTATCTTAAACAGATCTTTAAGCCAATGTTAGACTGAGCTTCTTCTGACGCATGTGAGAAGGACAATAATTTCAGCTCAGCGCTGGACAAGCTCGAACTGAGTCTAATTATTACCTGTAATCCCTCCAGGTGATTTATGCTCGTCTCTCGTACATGGTAGCATGCCTTACAAGATTACTGCCAATTACTGTCTTTGTTCTACCACTTTTGCTGTGTAGGCAGGGGGTCTTTGAGCCTCTGGATTTACAACAGCATGGCTAGTGCTGTCTCCACGATTTTATTTAACCTCCGACAAAAAAATGCCTCAGCCATACAAGGGGTTCGAACCCGGGTTTCCTGCATGAGAGCCCAGCATTCTAACCGTTCGGACTTCGCTCCTCTAAGAATACGATTAAGATTAGTTAAATATGCAATCTTCTTCTTCTTCTTCTTCTCTTCTACCTTGTACCTCATCGAAGTGTCGGGGGGAGATGTAATGTTCGTTGATGAGCTCTGTCAAAAGCACTATTAAGACTGATGTTCATTTCTCTAAGGCTGTTCTTAATGCCATCACTCCATATTTTCCGAGGTCTTCCACTCGCTTTATACCCGTTGTAACGTTTTAGTGTGGCTCGCTGTGGCAGATAGTACCAGGGCATTCTTGTTAGCTGTCCAAACCATTTCATTTGTTGTTCTTTGATGACCTGTAAGACTGGCTTTATTCCTAGCATTCGTCTGATTTCATGATTTTGTATTCTGTCTTTCCTTGAAACTCCTGCAGCTCTTCTAAGGCATTTCATCTCTGTTGTCACAATTGTACGTTCATTGGAGGATGTGACTGTCCACGTTTGGCACTGATAGCATAGTGTTGGCAAAAAAAATTGTTCTGATAAGATTCACTTTTGTACTCTGAGGTATCTGCTTGTGTGTCAACAGGGGAGATAGTTGACCCATTACTTGATTAGCTTTGGCACATCTGGAGCTAATTTCTCTGTCCAGTTTTCCGTCTGAAGTAAAAATTGCTCCCAAATACTTAAATTCCTCTGTTTGTCTCAGGGTGTTGTTTTTTAATTTAATTTCTAAATTGTCTTTATGTCTTTCTAACATCATTGTCTCTGTCTTCGTAGTGTTTATTTTCATATTATATTCCTCCCCTTTGTTACTAATTTGATTTAAGTCGTTCAGTAGGCATTCCATATTTTCTGCTATGAGTACCTGGTCGTCTGCGAAAAGTAATTCTGTAATATCTTCTCCCTGATTAAAGTCTGTTTCGCTACATATGGCGTCCATGTATGTTATGAAAAGAAGCGGCGATAGTACACAGCCCTGACGCACACCAGAGTTCACTATAAAAGTTCTAGACAACCCTGCCTTTGATCTTATGCAGCATTCACTACGTGTGTAAAGGCTTTTGCAAATATTAATGAGATGATTGCTGATTCCTTTTTTCCCCATAAATTCCCACAACATATTCCTGTCGACTCTATCGAAGGCTTTTTCTTGGTCTATGAATGTCAACAAACATGTCTTATCATGTTCTATTACCCTCTCTGATAGTTGTCTCAAATATGCAATCACAGACAGAAAAAACACTACATTTTCGTGACGTTTTAAGTGACTAGAATATTTCAATTTTCTGTGTTTTATCGTCTTTAATTGCCAACCGTCTTCAGTATTTAGTTTTTGAAGTATGGATGCATCTGTTCTTTTCTTTACCCATGATATTTTTAGAACCCATCTATAATCATTGTATTGAAAGGTCTCACGTGCGTATGTTGCAAAGGGAAAGATGCATGCTCTAACCAATCAAATTCGTGTAGTTCTGTCTGTCCCACTCCATAATGTATTTAGTTGATTTAGTCTTTTAAGAACAATTGATAGTCGTCGTTTAATTTCTTATATTGTGTCACCATTGTTGTTAATCAATTACCCAAAATAGTCAAATTTTTCCACAACCCCCAATCTTTTCTCATTAACATACATGACACTTTGTACTTACCACACTCAGCTCCTGAAGGTGATGTGAAGGAGGCTAAAGAAACCATTACATCAACCAGTTGCTGTTGCTTTTTCGACGTTACGGATGTAACACACAGTAACTGTCGTCATAAAAAGTTACAGTGGCTTTAGCGGTGGCTATAAACACCAAGTCAATCCTCGAGAGAGATTAACCTCTAGGTAAATAGACAGAACTTAGTCCACAAATTGCTGACACAAAAAGAATAGAAGGGTGTGGATTGTCAGTACGATACATATTTTTAAAGACACAGTGTTACTCAGCACACATAAATACATATATTTCAATTTCACAAAATTATTCTACCTATCTAAAATATATTTCACTTTCATAAATATACTCTAGATTAATTGCGTATCCTTTACAAGACGTTGCAGGACCAATCCCAACAGCCCCTGGCTGTTGTGTGGTTTTTCTAGGCAAATTTACGTCCAGTTGTTAAATATACTCTACATGTCTAAATTTATATTTTACTTTCACAGAATTACTTAACAAACGTAAGTATTTACTGCACTGCACTTTCACAAAGTTGCCATGCTTATTGGAACAATTAACTTTCACGAAGTCCGAAAAGTACAGAGGAAATAATCACTGTTAGAAATGGTAGCTTCCTGAAACTAGAAAAAGTCAACACACAACTCAAAGCCGCGACGGTCACGAAACTTGAAAACAGTTCACAACACACTCCGGTCAATGAACAATGGTTATAACATAATCAGTTTCGTCAACTTTGACCCGCTCATCGCTACACCTTCAAGCGTATCTCCTTCAATGCTAACAAGCTCACCTATGTATCCTTATTAGTTCAGATATGATGTGATGTCCTTGATTTCGCTGATGTTAGTATATTTTCCACTCAAAACAATATTTTCCCGTAATAAATGTAAATATTGCGGACATAAACAATACAATGCACGACTGATTTAACTTCAGTATCGCACATGGCCAGGTGCTGCGAAACATGCCCGGCAATAAATTGTGCAATTTATTGTTTGCATCCACATTATTTAGATTTTCCATTGACGAGTTGTGTCTGAATTGTGAGTTCCAGCGGCTGGATGAACGGTTGGAACGTTGGGATCTCAAGCAGGAGACCCAGGTTCGAATCCTCGGTAAGGCTGGGTATTTTTTCTGTCGGGGGCAAGGGGTCAAAATAAAATCATCACCTGCACAGTCGTGGCGACAGCACTAGCCATGCGGCCGTAAATCCTCAGGCTCAAAGACCCCCCTGCCTACACTGCAAAAGTGGTTTAATAGAGGCAGTAACTGGCAGTTTTGGATATTTTTCCGCCAAATCTGCCCCATTATGTCTTTATTGAGAACTTTCAGATCAAAGCATTCATTATTTCTAAGCTCAGGTCTTTGCGTTAGAAGTCATTCTTCTTCTTCCACGTCGCGTTCACCAGCTGTAAACTCTAGCGGAAATGTCTGGTTTTTCATCCACTTCTGAGCTGTTGTCCTGTTCTAGAAACTGAATGTTGCGTGTGCATCCGTTTTACAGATCTGACCCATTTGTTTGCAGACTGCTGGTTCCTTGCCTCTCAGGCAGATGCACTCAGACTACGAAGGAAGCTCCCAATTAGCGAACTCTTACGACATGCTTGTTGGGTAGGCAGTGGGTCTATTTTTGTTTTCCCTATAACAGAATGAATTATAGATCGAGGATCCCTTGATGAGATATAGATCGAGGATCACTTGATGAGTTATAGATCGAGGATCAATTGTTGAGTTATAGATCGAGGAACACTCGATGAGTTTTAGATCAAGGATCACTCGATAAGTTATAGATCGAGGATCACTGGATGAGTTATAGATCAAGGATCACTCGATAAGTTATAGATCGAGGATCACTTGATGAGTTATAGATCGAGGAACACTCGATAAGTTATAGATCAAGGATCACTCAATAAGTTATAGATCGAGGATCACTGGATGAGTTATAGATCAAGGATCACTCGATGCGTTATTGTTTGAGGATCACTCGATGAGTTACAGATCGAGGATCACTTAATACGTTATAGTTTGAGGATCACTCGATAAGTTATAGATCGAGGATCACTCGATGAGTTATAGATCGATGATCACTCGATGAGTTATAGATCAAGGATCAATCGTTGAGTTATAGATGGAGTATCACTGGATGAGTGCTTAATCATGAAGTTTGACTTTCCATGACTTTTCTGAGAACTTTTTTAAATGCTGGTTGCACATGGAAACGAAGACCATCAAAATGAAGCAGGTCCTTCTCAGAACGTCGCTCTCATCACAGAATGCCTGAAAGAAACTTGGTCTCTCGCCAGCTCTACCGCTTTGTGCAGCTTAGTACTCAATGTGTCACTTGTATCGTGCTGTTCGGTCTCTGCCCCTCTTTCCTGGTACTGTGACTTCTACTATGATTTGTCCAATCCACTATGGCTCTTGCTACGACCAAAATATTTCAGTTTTCGAGATAAGATGCTGTTTACCAGACAATCTTCCTAGATTTTCAAATATTTTAGGATGTCAGTATCTCCATTCTTTTCTTTTTTTTTTTTTTTTTTTTTTTTTAAATATATATCTATACATGGTATTCTGATCATCTTTCTTTAACATTTCAGTTCAAAAGTCCCTGTTTTCTTCTCAGTAAATGCGTATGTTACTACAGATAATCCCAGACCAGTTATTAAAACATTTACTTTCTTCTTCTTCTTCTTCTTCTTGTTCTTCTTCTTCTTCTTCTTCTTCTTGTTCTTCTTGTTCTTCTTCTTCTTCTTCTTCTTCTTCTTCTTCTTCTTCTTCTTCTTCTTCTTCTTCTTCTTCTTCTTCTTCTTCTTCTTCTTCTTCTTTTTCTTCCTCTTCTTCTTCTTCTTCTTCTTCTTCTTCTTCTTCTTCTTCTTCTTCTTCTTCTTCTTCTTCTTCTTCTTCTTCTTCTTCTTCTTCTTCTTCTTCTTCTTCTTCTTCTTCTTCTTCAAACCTTATATCAGAAAACTTATATCAGGAGGCCGGTAGCCTTTGCGAAAGCTATCGTGCAGTCTATATCTCCTCGTGTAATATAAAGTTTTGACTTAATTGTGCTTGGAACAGGCCAGATTATGCCTGTGTTGGCAGCATACAGTTAGTAGTGTTGAAGCACATGCTGACCGTTTTCTGATGCCAAGCTACAGGTACACGTTTCTGTATTTCCTTCCACCGAAAAGTTCAAACATGTGCAAATTTCAAGATTAAATTTTTGTTTAAAGTCGGCATCAAGCCCTCTCGGATGCCGAAGAATCAAAATAAAACAGACTTTACCCCTTGCTTCCATCTAACAAGCTAAATCAATTAAAATCACCATCCCGTTTTTTGCCTCTCTGAGATGGTTCCGACACATACCCACCATGCAGACAGACAAGCATAGGAACCTCAGCTTTCATTAGCCTTCAAGTAACAACCGCTAAAGTTCGTGTACATCCCTTCCTATATCTCCAATTATTAATTCCCCCAGCGCGAGGACTCCCAAACTTCCAACTGTTTCGGTAATCCCCGAAGAACCATGTAAACAATAAAGGTGAAAGTTGAGGATTATAATTACCAATTAGTCGTGTGTGCTGCTTCTATGCGATGTTTCCCCCCTGCCATCCTTGTTCTGAACAAAACCTTTGTTAAAAGGTTTCTTTTCTTCGCCTCTTGTCTCTTCCAACCGGAAACTAGATTAACAGTAATCCTTCGGGCGATTCAGTTGCTACACTGCTTCTTCTGGACTCAGAAGGTGACCGTAGTCACAGGCAACATTGCCTTTAGGGTGGGAATGTAAGGTTTCTCGGGAGAAGGGAAGAAGGTCAGTTGCCTTCCTCGCTGCTTTTCATTCTTTCTGCAGATTTAACAAAACTTTCTGAAGATTTCCTACAATTCCTTATAGTTGGGCATAGGCTTTAAGTGACTCCTTGAATATGAAAGTAAGCGAGGCGGGACAGCTGGTTGTTCTCCTCCTCCTTTTTCTGTTTGATTTATAGTTACGGTTTCTGTTTTTCAGATTGTTTTGATAAGTTTAGGTTCGACAGTAACTTATGTTAGCTTCGAATTTTTACTGAATAATTTTAGTATCAACATGTCCTTAATAAGCCGTCTGTTATGACATACCTGAAGTGCTTTAGGTCTATTCGTTTACTCCCTAATATGGGACCCCGGAACCCACACGTAAGTTGCCCGGTTTTGGGACAGTCCCTTGAGTGATCAACTTATAGAGGTTCTAGTAGTTACTTCCTGCCCATTTTGGGCCTCTTGATAGCCAGATTTCTCAGGAGTATTTTGTTCACATTTAAAATCCAGATAAGCACGTTCAGAGACGCTGACGAACAGCTAGAAGCACCTGAATCTAGGAGGCTTAGGCACCTTAACTGACGAACAGCTAGAAGCACCTGAATCTAGAGGGCTTAGGCACCTTAACTGACGAACAGCTAGAAGCACCTGAATCTAGGAGGCTTAGGCACCTTAACTGACGAACAGCTAGAAGCACCTGAATCTAGAGGGCGTAGGCACCTTAACTGACTAACAGCTAGAAGCACCTGACTCTAGAGGGCTTAGGCACCTTAACTGACGAACAGCTAGAAGCACCTGAATCTAGGGGGCTTAGGCACCTTAACTGACGAACAGCTAGAAGCACCTGAAGCTTAGGCACCTAACTGACGGACAGCTGGAAGCACCTGAATCTAGGGGGCTTAGGCACCTTAACTGACGGACAGCAAGAAGCACCTGAATCTAGGGGGCTTTGGCATCCTAACTGATGGACAGCTAGAAGCACCTGAATCTAGGGGCGGGGGTGGGGCCCTTGGGCACCTTAACTGACGGACAGCTAGAAGCACCTAAATCTAGAGGGCTTAGGTACCTTAACTGACGTACAGCTAGAAGCACCTGAATCTAGAGGACTTAGGTTCCTTAGGGCTTTCCTCCCCCTCCTACCGCAAAGCTGAAAACCGTATTTAAGTTCTTTTGTTAAGTTTTTGTCTTACATACATTATTACTATTATTTGCCATATGCTATCACATAAAATTATTAAGCACTAACACGATATTTAGTCCTCATGAGACAGGACTGTTCAACTGCCTGCCCGCGGGACAAATCTAGAGCTGAACCAGGGCGCCGAGCTTGACTCAAAGCGGACCTAAGATAACTTGATTAGTTTTAGTTTTGGAAATCTTCGCTCACATGATGCTGCTGAACAGGCAGTTTTAACAAGAACATAAGGCTAAAGTTAGATGTGGTATAGAGGGTTAAAAATAAGTAAAAATTTTCTTAAAACTTTGAAAGCACACGTTTTTGCTATGTTGTACTCCCTCAGTGGAATCACGTGGCTATACTGTCCGGTTATGTAGGAGTGAGAGGGAATGAATGAGCTGATTTTCTGGCTACAAAAGTGATAGATACAGGAAAACTAGAACTGGACAAGGGAGATATTTTGATTACCACGTATGAACAAATGTTGACAGAAAACAACAGATTAGATGAAATAACATTTGTAAGAATGTGTGAACAAGGAATTATAGTGGATCAGGCAAGGAGGGACGTATGAGATGAAGAGACCGTTGTGTATATAATCCGTGTTCTACGGGAACAGTTAGCATCTACACCTTAACTCATTCAGTCCCAATTAACTCACCATGCGTTTTCTATTATTTCTTATATGAAATGCTTTTTCTAAACATTTCATTTCCCAAGTAACTGTTATCAAAACCTGTGTAGACCCAAATGTTACTTTAACCCTTTTGGTGCATTAGTATCGCTATTTTAACAACTCTACATCTAAACAACTACTAAAAGTAAAGAAAAGTAAAGGGCCCTTTTCCATGCCTCCAGGCGTATTGGGCATATAGGGCTAGACCTGTATTTTTATAGACTAAACGGCACTTGGTGGGTGATATGGTCAGCATCACGCTGGCCGCCTTTACTTTCTAGGACTGTACCTGGTACCCACTCAAGGCTGGGTCGGTCTGTGTGCCAAGGTATTTTCGAAAAAAAACTCCGACACCTGTCAGGAACCGAACCTACGACCTTTCGATCCGCAAGCGAGCGTCTAGCCGTTAGATCACGGCAGCTCCCAAACAACTATTACTGTGAAAAGTTTTTTTTTAGGAATGAAGTGAGTTAAGTGATACCTGCTTAAGACTGAAGGAGTTAAGATATTTGCTGCAGGAGACGGATGCACGAGGCGGCCCATACGTCGCTTCCTACGCCACTGCCTGTACGAGTGTGGATCTTGTTTTCTCCTAAGAAACTGTTCCCGCGAGCGTCATTTATTACATTTAAACATATGTCCATTTTCGCGCCTTGTTAGACAGAATCTGCATGAGTAATTTGTAAACAATTAACTACCACCCCACTTCTGCAGAGTCCAGATAAGCACGTGCAGGGAGAAAGAGAGAGCAGACGGATAGATAGATTAGGGAAAAGCCAGTTTTATGGCTTATATATCAGACGGAGGAAATTGCCCATTTTATGACTTTACTCCAGATATCTGCCTGAAAGGAAGCCGGTATCTTGCACGTGCTGTGAAGTAGCGAGCTGCTTCCATCCTCTCTACGCTCCAGGTCAGGCCAGCAAATGTTAACGAGGATCTGGTTGGATTCACAAACCTTTTTTACTGTTACGGATGATATGCAAACCTGGGTTTAACTCCCCCTTTTTGAGTGTTCGGAGTTGTTTCCCGTATCGTTCCTGGGAGAGGAATAGATAGCGTAAAATGTGTTTTCTGTTTTGTTGGCAACGGCTTCAGATGTTGCTAGATTGTAAATTTGGTAGAATTCTTGTTTGACAAAATTTAACGTCTGGAAAACAACTAGCACTTTAATTCTCAGCAGTTGAATGGCTTTTCCGTGTTCCCTTTTTGTTAAGTTTTATTCCAGGGTCGTAAATGATTCATTACTTATTCTCTTCTGTGGGATCTTTGTTATTTTGCCTTTTTTTTTATTTATGTTTTACTTGTTTACTATTTTCTTCTTGTTCTCTGTCTTCTTTTCTTTTGTTTTTCTTTTTCTCCCTCTTCTTCTTTCTTTCTTTCTTTTTGCCTTTACTTCTTCTTTTTTTCACTTGTTCTTCTTTTTTCTTCTATATTGTTTTTCTTCTTTCTTCTTCTTTCCTTCTTTTTCTGTCTTTCTTTGTTTGTTTGTTTCTTTCTTCCATCTTCTTCTTCTTCTTCTTCTTCTTCTTCTTCTTCTTCTTCTTCTTCTTCTCTTCTTCTTATTCTTCTTTTTCTTTTTCTCCTTCTTTTTCATTTTTTTTTCTTGCTTTTCTTCTTCCATTTTCTTCTTTCTTTCTTTCTTTCTTTCTTTCTTTCTTTCTTTCTTTCTTTCTTTCTTTCTTTCTTTCTTTCTTTCTTTCTTTCTTTCTTTCTTTCTTTCTTTTCTTTCTTTCTTTCTTTCTTTCTTTCTTTCTTTCTTTCTTTCTTTCTTTCTTTCTTTCTTTCTTTCTTTCTTTCTTTCTTTCTTTCTTTCTTTCTTTCTTTCTTTCTTTCTTTCTTTCTTTCTTTCTTTCTTTCTTTCTTTCTTTCTTTCTTTCTTTCTTTCTTTCTTTCTTTCTTGTTCTTCTATAAACTTTCAGTATGCCTTGATCTCAATAGTTTCATCTGAATTCACCACGAGTCAAGCAACCAACATATCAATCTATAAATTAGCCAGTCGAGTATTGTCTCTGCAGTGACTACTTCAACAAAAACTTCCCTTACAGTTTGTCTGACTGTTTCAACAAAAACTTCCCCTACAGTTTGTCTGAATGCTTCAACAAACACTTCCCCTACAGTTTGTCTGACTGTCTCAACAAACGCTTCCCCTTTACAGTTTGTCTGAATGCTTCAACAAACACTTCCCCTACAGTTTGTCTGACTGTTTCAACAAACGCTTCCCCTTTACAGTTAGTCTGAATGCTTCAACAAACACTTCCCCTACAGTTTGTCTAAATGCTTCAACAAACAGTTCTCCTACAGTTTGTCTGAATGCTTCAACAAACAGTTCTCCTACAGTTTGTCTGAATGCTTCAACAAACACTTTCCTTACAGTTTGTATGAAATCTTACACAAACACTTCCCCTACAGTTTGTCTGAATGTTTCAACAAACACTTCCCCTACTGTTTGTCTGAATGCTTCAACAAACACCTCCCCAACGGTTTGTCTGAATGCTTCAACAAACACTTCTGCAACAGTTTGTATGAATGCTTCCACAAACACTTCCCCAACAGTTTGTCTGAATGCTTCAACAAACACTTTCCCTACAGTTTGTCTGAATGCTTCAACAAACACTTTCCTTATCATTAACATTTGTATTTCTTTTTGTTTGACTGTTTCAACAAACACTTCCCCTACAGATTTTCTGAATGCTTCAACAAACACTTCCCCTACAGTTTTTCTGAATCCTTCAACAAACACTTTCCCTACAGATTATCTGAATTCTTCAACAAACACTTTCCCTACAGTTTGTCTGAATGCTTCAACAAACACTTTCCCTACTGTTTGTCTGAATGCTTCAACAAACACTTCCCCTACAGTTTGTCTGAATGCTTCAACAAACACTTTCCCTACAGTTTGTCTGAACGCTTCAACAAACACTTTCCCTACAGTTTGTCTGAATGCTTCAACCAACCTTTCTCCCACAGTTTGTCTGAATGCTTCCACAAACACTTTCCCTACAGTTTGTCTGAATGCTTCAATAAACACTTCCCCTACAGTTTGTCTGAATGCTTCCACAAACACTTTCCCTACAGTTTGTCTGAATGCTTCAATAAACACTTCCCCTACAGTTTGTCTGAATGCTTCCACAAACACTTTCCCTACAGTTTGTCTGAATGCTTCAACAAACACTTTCCCTACAGTTTGTCTGAATGCTTCAACAAACACTTTCCTTATCATTAACATTTGTATTTCTTTTTGTTTGACTGTTTCAACAAACACTTCCCCTACAGATTTTCTGAATGCTTCAACAAACACTTCCCCTACAGTTTTTCTGAATCCTTCAACAAACACTTTCCCTACAGATTATCTGAATTCTTCAACAAACACTTTCCCTACAGTTTGTCTGAATGCTTCAACAAACACTTTCCCTACTGTTTGTCTGAATGCTTCAACAAACACTTCCCCTACAGTTTGTCTGAATGCTTCAACAAACACTTTCCCTACAGTTTGTCTGAACGCTTCAACAAACACTTTCCCTACAGTTTGTCTGAATGCTTCAACCAACCTTTCTCCCACAGTTTGTCTGAATGCTTCCACAAACACTTTCCCTACAGTTTGTCTGAATGCTTCAATAAACACTTCCCCTACAGTTTGTCTGAATGCTTCCACAAACACTTTCCCTACAGTTTGTCTGAATGCTTCAATAAACACTTCCCCTACAGTTTGTCTGAATGCTTCCACAAACACTTTCCCTACAGTTTGTCTGAATGCTTCAATAAACACTTCCCCTACAGTTTGTCTGAATGCTTCCACAAACACTTCCCCTACAGTTTGTCTGAATGCTTCCACAAACACTTCCCCTACAGTTTGTCTGAATGCTTCCACAAACACTTCCCCTACAGTTTGTCTGAATGCTTCCACAAACACTTCCCCTACAGTTTGTCTGAATGCTTCAACAAACACTTTCCCTACAGTTTGTCTGAATGCTTCAACAAACACTTTCCCTACAGTTTGTCTGAATGCTTCAACAAACACTTTCCCTACAGTTTGTCTGAATGCTTCAACAAACACTTTCCCTACAGTTTGTCTGAATGCTTCAACAAACACTTTCCCTACAGTTTGTCTGAATGCTTCCACAAACACTTCCCCTACAGTTTGTCTGAATGCTTCAACAAACACTTTCCCTACAGTTTGTCTGAATGCTTCCACAAACACTTTCCCTACAGTTTGTCTGAATGCTTCCACAAACACTTCCCCTACAGTTTGTCTGAATGCTTCCACAAACACTTTCCCTACAGTTTGTCTGAATGCTTCCACAAACACTTTCCCTACAGTTTGTCTGAATGCTTCCACAAACACTTCAATATACTAATCAGGTGTCTCCTGCAACATATCATCACATAGCAGGTCCTTTGCAGAACGTCGCTCTCATCACAGTCTGCCTGTAAGAAACTCGGTCTCTTGCCAGTTCTCCCGCCTCATGAACTTTCATACTCAAGGAGTCATTTATATCCTGTACCCATCTTCGTGTCGGTCGGCCCCTGAACAAACAACATATAGGTTTTAAAATTTGACCTTTACTTTTTTTTTTTTTTTTTTTTTTTTTATTAGGGCACTATCAGCTACCAGATCAAGAAGATCACCGAGAAAAAATGGATCGACGACATTAAAGAGACTAGACTTTTACGGAATGACAATAGAAAGTGTCAGCCAGCTGGCACTGGATCGCAAATTATTCCTCCCCATGTCCCTTTGCAGCAGAAGTGGTTTATGATGATGATGATGATGATGATGATGATGATGATGATGATCAGGACACCACTAATCAATCAGGTGTTGCGACCGCAGTCAAGGGTAACTACAATGGATCTCCAAAATTCTCCGTCAGTCGCCCAGATCAGACCATTTCTGGCATAATTTTTCCCTCCCAGATTAAAGTCTGTGGGATCAACATCTCAAGGAAGAAAATCACACCGGTAAAAATCGCGACAACTACGTTTAATCGTACAGCCAAACAAAACAATAATATTGGCCCACGACAAAACGGTTATCAAATAGCTTTTAGTCCAGCAGGGTTGGTCTATCCTTTATCCTTCTTTTTTATTATACTCTCACATATACCCCTGCTCAATTGGTGGGGGCAGAGAGTGTAGAAAGTCATTCTGCCCTTCAACAAACATGCCCTAAAGTGCGACTAATGGAGGATGTTTGTTTTCAAATGTGTCTGACCGAAAGACGAAAATACTCACAGCCTAGCTGTAAACCAAAAGACAATGTGTCAGCTGACGAAGAATATAACCTTGCCTTAATCTTCCTCGTCTTCCTTCAGCCTTCTGAATAAAAAATTTCCCCTGAAGTCTAAGTACATCTGCCTGAGAGACAGGGAATAAGAACTGCACTGCACACACACACACACACACACAAATCAGTAAAACGGATGTACACGCAAAACTCAGGTACTGGTGCAAGGCCAAAGTCCAAATGGACGAAAAACCAGGACTTTCCACCGGAATTCACAGCCCGGGAACGCTAAGAAAAAGACGAATACATCAATTATTCTAAAATGATTACCTTCCTTCCTTCTCACCAAACATCCATGCAAAGATGAAAACCCTACATGTTTTATGTCAAGCTTCACATTCAGTTTACCGCCAACAACTATGGTTAAAAAAAAATGTAAATATTTGTTTCGCAATCTTTACATTCCAATCCAATCTACAACTTTTGCAGCTTTTTTTCTGAGGAATACTTGAATGCTTCGTTATTTGTAACGAAAGCATTTTATGAGCTGTTTTCTTAATGCTGCGTTTCACTTTTGAATGTTCTTTTCTACGGTCCATCTGAAGACTGTAAACAACGCTAAAGAAGTCATGTGATAATTCGTCCGTTTAAAGGGTCTCTTGTTCTAAAATAAAAGCATGTATCATGTTTTTTTAAAACTATGATCACTGTATATTTATATATGTGCCCATCTTACTGTCTGCTTTGATGTCTGTCTATGTATGTATATACATATTTTTCCGCTGTTTATTTTCTTCTGTAACTGTTTATCTGTCTGTCTTGTTGTGCGTCTGTCTGTTTGTCTAGCCCTTTGTCCTTTTTGGTATATGCCTATTTATGTTTCAGTTTGTCTTGACTTCTGTCTAGCAGTGTTCGGCTGTATGCTTTTTTGTATAACCATAAATCTGTCTCGTTCTCGTTTTTTTCTGTCGGTCTCTATTTCATACTATATGTCTGTCTCGCTATCTGTCTACGTGTCTTACTGTCTGTTTGTCTTCCTGTCTGTCTCTTTGAAGATGCATCTGTCTGTCATGACATATGTCTTGCTATATGCCTACAGGGAAAAATCTACCTGTGCATTTGTCTTGTCTGTCTTGTCGTCTGTCTGTCTGTCGTGATGTTTAGAAATGTGTCAGCCCAGTGGTCTGTTTACATGGCTAAGATTGTGGGTTCGTTTCACGACAGAGTCGTTCCGTTCAAGAGTGCAGTTTTCAAGATCACTAGGGATCATCGCTGGAGCTACGAATTCGTA